>JARYHS010013630.1:226686699-226734698 GCA_031002005.1 Vandiemenella viatica
CACTAAACATATACAGATTACAACAATTCACACAAAACAGTAACATGTGATTACACTTCCATCACTGTGGAAAACAAGGCAAAACGACTCCAGTTAAAATTTCAAAAGAAAGCTGTCAGGCATCCACCAAGCCTGTGTCACCGGAGAACGGAGATAGTCAACATCCTGATAATTCGTACTTAAATTACAGTATTCTTACAAACTTGCCATAAAGAGAAATCATTCGGAAAATGTTCAAAGACAATTCAGGGAAATATAGTATTCTGAAAACTTGAATTTTGATTGATCTAAACACTATACCTTAAGTATCGCACATAAAGTACCATAAGGTCCGTTTGATAGTTAACGGACGGATTGTTTTTGGTTGCCGTAGGCTACTATTAGTCAGTTGGATGCCCGGATTGTGGCTCAATTGCCAGCGGTCTGCGGTTCGCGCGATCAAATTTAACGTCATTAAAATAGCGGCTTGCCGGCGAAATTGGAAGCATCGAAACCGCGATGGTCGAATTAAGAGTAAATCAGTTGGCCGCAAACCTCACGCAATGTGCTGGGCGATTATAGTTGACGTCAGCGGTGAATAGAATATCACCTCAAATAGCAAAAACTTAAAATATGCCGCTCTCAACAGAAACGACATATGGATAACCTATCCCTCCGGTCATGAAACTTGCCTTGTGAAACATTCATTTAGTAAATGTTTTATATTATCCTACAACGTTCATCTGCAAAGTAACCAGGCTCGATCTATCCTGTAAAATTGCACATTTCTGCCATCACCCGTGGGAAATTTCAACATACAATTCAGAAATATCATGTTGTATATTGAAAGTGTTTGCCTTGATCCAAAGTAATGCAGTCTCATGGACATCCAACTGTAATTAATTCCCAAACATTTGTTAACTGCCGCATGTGTACTTAGGCGTAATTTCAGAAAGTTCCTACACAATATCAGTGATGGCGAATAAATTCACTAGTCTCATTTTCCTAACCCAAAGCATTTTTAGTTGTCTCAATGATCTGTTGTCTACAAATTCGAATTACAAAACTCTGAAAGTAAACTGTGTTCTGAAAAATAACCCCCTTCCTCTTCCATTTAAAGCTTTGAGGTTTCTCTCAGTAACAATATTTTCTTGTAGCAGTATATAATATGAAGAAGCTGGAGATAATTATATTTCTCTCGGTATAGTTAATAGTGAGCTGTAGACCTTGGAACCATTCGCAATGGTATGGTAATGTATGCCAGTATTGAATCCAAAAAGACAGCGGCGAATATATTTATTTAGTTGTGATTGCGAGTTAACAGTTATATCTGCTTGATATGCTTGAGTTTCCTCAGCAATTCTTAGTGCTGCAATAAACAAACATTTCTTACGAACAGTACGTTTTGGAAATACCTGATGTTTGATCAAAGAATACTTTTTGCCTACAGCGATACCGATAGAGGCACCTATTAGAAAACGGAAAAAAAGCAACAAGAAACAACAAAAAACAACATACGATAAAAAATGAAAACTTACTACTGGTTCATATGGTGAGGTGAAACATTTTAGGTGAAATTAGTTAGCGAGATGTAACTTTGTCATAAAGGAAAATAGGTCCGAGATACGGACATAGAAAATTCACCATTTAGTTCACCCATGGAGGAAGGAAATATATGGAGGAGAAGTGACGTTAAATCGGTGAAGCAGGCTCTAAACTCTCCCGCATGGCGGCAGCAGCGGTATTGCGCTTCCAAACAATTGCGATGTTCACATTGTATAGATGTAGTGATTATTTCATTTTGTAATGTGTATAAGTGTTTTATAATGCCATCTTGTGTTGCGTACGGTTGCACAAATAGGCCAGACAGGAAAGAACCTGGAATATCATTTCATAAGTAAGTTGAATTCTAATTATCGTTGTTGAAGTGAGCTGTAGAGGTTGCAAACTTCGCTGCCTGTCTATAAATATTTAGTCATAGCTCTCAATGGGATGACTTTGTTCTCTAATTGTTTTGGTGTAGTGTATAAAATCAGCATACCTTGCTATTTTGCACATAATAGACTAGCATTACTTTTAACGAGTGTTGAAAATGAGATTTAAGGGGGTGTGTTTTACATCGCGATTCGGTATTGCGCTTTCTTTCGTCACGTTGCAGTTTATTCTGTATGATGAAATGAAATGTGTTAAATTATGCTATTCAATCTAGGAATCTTGATGAAGCAAACGATGTTGTTACTGCTAATACAGTTTGCGATTCAAATACGCGTGTGTGGGTATGTCTACATAGTTTTATTCTGTAGCGACAATTTAATGGAGATTGTGGTTAGGTCTAAATGCAGTCTGTACCAGAATGGTTTTGTTGTTCCATGAGGGACAAAGAATTTATCTATTGCTGTTAGTAATTTCATGAGAACAAATTAGTGACAAAACGTATATCGCGATGGAAACTACTTCCAGCCATTTCCAATTAAGCTTACGATGTATGTTAACAAGATAACTATTTTTATTCTGGTCTAGGCCGAATTTCAACCTAACCAAAAGTGGAAGTAAAAAAAAAAACTGAAATATCCGTTCTGCATGTAATTGATTGTAGCTATGACAGAATTAATTTTTGGTCCAGGCCGCATATCAACCCAATCGCAGTATATCCCGAAAACTAAGCAAGATATCGAAAAATTTTATTCTTTATTTTCGATTTGTCTCGTCGTGTTACATAAGAATCGATCATTAAATTTTACTTTTGCGAAATTTTTCTTCTCCATTTCAACTCAAGACACCTCACTTTTGATACAGTATATCTCTAGAACTAGGTGAGATATAGAAAATTTTTATTCTTTATTTTTCATTCGTCTCGTGTTTCTAAATAAGAATCGATCATCAAATTTGACTTTGACCAATTTTTTCTTCTGAATTTCAACCAAAACCATTTCACATTTGGTACAGAATATCTCGACAACTAAGCAGGATATCAAAAAATTTTATTCTTCATTTTTTATTTGTCATATCGAGTTACATAATAATCCATCACCAGATTGCGGCGTCTCGTTTATCCTAGAGTCCCCTTGAGGTTTTTGTACATATTCCCCTTGTCTGTATGGAAGCGGCCATGCCCCCTCCACTCCGGCCATGCCCCCCCACTCCTCCTCTGCCCTGCTTCACTTCAATGCGTGGTGAAGGTCTCTTGCGTCGTCTCCATATATTTCCTTCCTCCATGAGTTCACCGACCACACGATATCTTTGTAACAAACAATTATAGCACCACAATAAATCACTATTCACAAACAGAGTAATTCATATAAACCACCAAGGTTTCTTTGTGTAACATTATTTATAAAAGTAAACTGTGTTATCCTCAAAATGAAATATTGCACTTCTCTTTTCTTGATGCCTTAATCATTTTTTAATCATTTGGACACGAAAATTATGCTTGTAATAAAGGCTGAAAAAAGTTTTTAAAACAATGACTTGTTTGGATATTCATATATCGTTAATCACCCCTTTGTATAGTCACACTTTTGAATTCAATATGTTCAGAGGGAAAAAACTTTATATACTTTACTTTAGTTTTGCGTAATCACTGCCGCGAAAGTTTCTTCCGCCTAAAAGATACTTTTTTTTATCAGTAAAAACCAACTACTTATAGAAGTTCCACGACTACTTACTTACTTTTAATTCTATTGACATTTACCATCAACGTTGAAAATATATCACCTGTGAGAAATTAATGAATTGAATATTAAAAACGAATTTAAAATATATTTATAGAAGAAGATTTTTATGTTACGCAAAGATTTGATTTAAAATTGAGACCTAATTTATGGAAAAAATAAAAATTATACAATGATTACAAAAGTATGGTTATATTGCTTAGTTAAGTGAACTGTTGGTAGACTATTGCATTCGGTATGACAATCCGTCTCAAGGTTGCATTGAACATCCCCCAAATGTCATTTCAGTCAAATGCTGGCCGATGCTGTACTGGTTGCAATTCACGTCTCGCTCCATGCGGTATTGCGGTGGTTCATCGCTCGGCACCAAGATGACCTTCATCAGCAAGCGAAAGTAGGCGAAGTCCCCAACGAACAGAGCCAGCCTTCTGAAGCGTCGAGAGGCAAATCAATGCTCGATTGCCATCAACCACTTTACCTGTAAATTTGAAGCCAATTACAAAGTATTCGTTCTAGGAAGTCAGCACTTCTACGGCAATGTTTTCGTCCACGCATATTTGCCATGCTGCATTTCTGTATGGAGCCAGCGCGTCAGCCTACGGTTCCGGGAAGGAAATCGTGTGATCGGATTGCACAAAAACCTCCCGGCATCTTCCATTAGAGGACCTGAAAAATAGTTTGTTCCACATACATATACACAGCAAACAATCCAAAATTATTGCCTCGTGCAACGTATTAGGAAATCGTGGCCATAAACACATGGAAATGCGAAGGGATTAACCTACGCCACTTCGTTAGAATAAATATCCTTTTATCAAAATTATTGATTCCATCACACCTTGTAAACGGTAATTTATTTCATACACTAAGAGATTTGCAGCTGACCATCAGTTCATTCGCTATTAAGCTATATATTTGGTATCAAACGGAGCCATTTTGTTGTAACCAGAGATAATTTTCTACATTCTCATCTTCCAAAAGCCCTAGTTCCTATTTTTGCACCATTGAATTAACATCAGAAAAGTTCTATAGTTAATTCGGAAATATTAAGAAGGTAAGAGTGCATAGACTATTAGTATTTACGAAGAGGATTCCAAGTTATTCTGTGTGTCACGTCTCACTATTACTTGATGTGAAATCTCGATATCTTATACCGCTAGGCATTAAAAAAATAAGCACTCTGAAGGAAAATAGGATAATACATGAAACTTCATTGATTGAGAGGGTATACTATGCTATTTCGGTGATTACAAAGTTGAGTCAAATGTACAAAGAACTTGGCTTTATGAGCCCACTTACCAGTATGACGTTGCACCACCCATCGCCTGGATGAGTGCACTGATTTGGTTGGGAAGGATGTTACAAGGCCGTTGCATCCTCTCCTGCCGCAAACAGGTTCACAGCTGTTGTAACTGGTCCTTGATAACCTGGATACTAACGATTAGGCAGATACCCTATAGGACGGCCCAGGTGGGCTCACTCCCCCAAAGCGGTGTCTCCATTGCGATAACTTTTGTTCTCTTGTCAGAAAGGTTTCCTTGCAGCGTTTGAAGAGTCACCGCTAGGTTCACTTACACGATTCTCCTACCACGTATCTAATTCATACTGACAAGCAGCCGTTGCTCAATACTTCGTATTTTGAAGCTCACCAATAGCTTTAAGGGGAGACGACGTGCTGTATGCCGGGAGCTAGTCTCGGAAACTAGAGTTGCGTGTGCTCCGACACATCATACGACTGACTGCTCCTCGAGCCTACCCTGTGGAAGACCAATAGCAAGAGATTACATAGAGTAGATGGCAACATACAGGTTGTTTTCTTTCTTGTTCGACGAATCTTGGGTCAAGGTGTGTTTGCAGGCCGGTGTGATTTATCTTGGCGCGGGTAGTGAGGAGCCTCGGCTGTGGTGCAGTGGGGAAGACGGCAGTTGGTTCCTGATCTGTGTGGAGAAAATTGACATCTGGAGCTGGAATCGACATCCCTGGTGGCTAGCAGAAAACTACCCCGTCTCGATACATCCGATTCGGCTCTATCGCCGGACAGCGGCACTTCCCCAACCAACGGTCGACTTGCGTGAGTAAACGTACCGCAGACTCGGTCAGTGCTCTGCTCCACTGCGTGAAGCTGCTTCGTGGACCCATTCCACAGCAAGACAGTTACATTGGCGTTTTACTAAACAAAAATTTATTATTTTAAGAAGCAACTGCAGAAGAGATGGTCTGCAATAATTACGTGAGTAGCTTTGTTAACTTCCCGTTCTGTATATATACAGCAATTTTACAACAATCTTTAGTTAAAAAATTCCAAGTAAACAATTTTTTCCGCAGAGTAAAATGGACCATGAATCAGAAATTCTTTCAATCTGAATTTAAATCTGTTAGGTTTTCTTAGATAACATTTTGTTTCCTTTGGCAGAACAATTGAAAAATAATCTCCAATGACTATCGTTCTTTCTGCACAACTGACAAACAGTTTGTAATCATTGTTAGTGGCATATTTATTCCTAGTATAATTGCTATGTTGCCAGCATTAAGATGATAAGGATTTTCCGCTGCAAAAGGTAGTAGGAAATACCCGAATTGTGCTGGCATTGTAAGAACAGATGTCTAAACTGATTTCTGCACGATGTCCGTGAGTTTGATCCGTAAAAATTCTTAGGATATGTTTTTGTCACTTAAACACCTTCTCTGCTATGGCCACGCTTGGTGGGTGAACAGTAATACACTGTCCTTGCATTCAGGAAGACGCAGATTCTAATCCTCGTCCTGCTCTCCTGATTTCTTCATTACATTGCTCCAAGAAACCACTCAAGTGATTGCCAGGATGATTCCTACAGAAGATCATGGCTGAATTCCTTCTAGTTTCTTGTCCCCCCTCCCAATCCGCTTCTAATGGCCTCGAAATTGACGAGTCATAAATCCCTAAAGAAACGAAAATCTCTGCTTGTGAAGCGTTTCCCCGGAAGCAGATGACATACGTGGGCAGGGAGTAAAAATATTCAATATACACCAACTTTCTTGTTTTTATATTAGCTATTCTAGTTATTATCTAAACATGTTGCATAATTAAGTTTTCCACTTCAACTTGCTAGTTATATTCTCCCAGGAATTTTTTGAAACAACTTTCTTTGATTGCTTTTCATTCAGACACCACAGTATATCTGTCTGTTGATTTATTTTTTGTAAGAAAATTGAAGTAACCGTGTCTTCTCTATATTAAGTATTAAGTTATTTACATTGAACCGAATATTAATTTTCTTTACAATATTATTTGGCATGTTTTCAGAGTTGTACTGATTGGTTTTTTCAATATATACTAGTATCCTCTGCAAAGCATCATACGTTTGCTGTTGCATTTATCAAATATAAACGGGACTTTTTTAACTGAGCGCGCAATAATGGTACCGAATGGTCTTGCGCTTCTACGCGTTTGTTGGGGATGTCAGGAGTGTTGAGAGTGATCGTTGGCCTATCATAGCAATCAGTAGTACAGCTAACAATGTCGGAGCAGGACGTGCACATCTCAATTGCGCAACGTATAATTATTAAATGTCTCACCCAAACTTTGCGGAGATTAAAGGCACAGTTCGGAGATCGTACACTGTCAAGGACTCGTTTGTTTTCTTGGCATAAGGAATTTATGAAAGGCCGTGAAGAGGTTAAAAATTAGAGCCCCGATAGTCGTCCACGGATGTGCACTACAGAGCAGTACATTCGCACAACTTGTGACTTAATTTTGCAGATGAATTTTTACATTCTACTGCAACTTTTTTGACGAAAGAGACGTGACCAGCCGATAAGATTTGTTATTCTTCTCCATGACAACGCTTGGCCACACACTGCAGGTCTCACTCAACCAAAGTTGGATAAAATGAACTGGACGTCCCTTGATCATCCTCCTTATAGCCCTGACCTATTGTTATGTAATTTTCATCTCCTTGGAACACTTTAAGAAGCACTGGGAGGCCGACGATTTGAAGACGACGACGCGGTGGAGGGCTTCATGCGCAAATGACTGCTGATTCAACCCCCTTTCTTTTATGATGACGGCATCAAAAAGCTTCCGATTGCTAGAATAAAAGTATTTCTAAAGCAGGAGAAATAATATGCACTTGGTTCATTTGCTATCGTAAATAAATTAAAAAAATAAGTCCTGTTTATATTTGATCCACCCTCGTGTTATTCCGCGAGTCACTAAAAGTGGGGGGCAGAGGGTGCGTTGCACCTGTCTTAATGTGTAATCGTTTATGCATTGGAAGGGTATACGGAATATTGCAGGAGACACCTACGGGCTATTTTGAGGAACCATCCGACCTCTAGCGATTTGGGAAAGCCATGGAAATCCAGGATTAGTATGGCAGTAGCGGTTTTTTGGGACCTACTCCTGTCGGATTCTTAGTTTTCTCGGTCGACAAATCCTTCCTAATCCATTACCTAATTGCTTGTGGAAAAAATGATTATAAAAAATAATCTCTCCTGACCCTGGTTTCTCTTATCACATTTTTTCAGTCATTCTTGGATATGAATGTTGCAGGAAGTTATATCAGCAAAATTCATTTTTCTCTTTTGTATATTGTTGTATCTTCCATTTTCATCACTCATCTATAAAATTATGAAGATATCATTTTCAAGTAAGGGCGATAGATATACTTCGCGATATTTTAGATAATGCTCTGTCAGATATAAGACATTTCCATTCAGGTTCAATAATTAGAATGCTTAAATAGTTCTGCTTTTTTTCGCCTCTAGAGAAGACTAAGTTTTACGTAGAAGTAATACCGGAGTGAGGTCTATGTCTAACTGTAAACGCCTGGTGCTATTGATAATCATTTGCTTTAGCTTATGTTACCTGCAACTTACAGGCGGCGTTCATGGTATGTATGCTCACTCGGCGTAAAGCAAGAAACATCTGTTGCATCAAGGTGTGTTCGGTCAGCCTGACGCAATACAAGCCTCAGATCTGTCTGTGTATATTGCACAAGACCACGCATCCAGGTTTCATCGTAATTCTCGAAGAGACGAACAAAATGATGTTTTGGAAATGGTGTCAATATCTTTTTGAACACAGTAACTGGTTCATCCCAACAAACTATTTTCAGGACCCTTAAATAAAATTATATGATTTTCTTTAATTTGAAATTTCATCCTCAGCATTGCAAAGTCCTGCAGTTGTCTTAAGTAGACTACACACATCAATTAATCTTCTATGGTGGGTACTTCAAAGCAAGGATCCTACTCCTAGGATTTCTTTATACGACTTTCACACAATGAGTGCTTGTAGCAACTGCTGTGGTGTCTGATAGATCATCAAATAGATTATCCAACACCCCTAAATTATTTCAGACTTCAAACTGAAAATTTCTAGAACACAGGTTCTATTGCATCCTTCTAGTTTTGACTTCAGTCCACTCGAAAATCTTAACATTTAATACTGATTTTTCACCTTTCAAAACATTGATTTCTTTGATCAGTTTAGCCTTTGTGGGTTCGGTACTATATATAGAAGATTTAGTTCTTATTTTCCGTCCTACTATTTATTACAAGTAAAACACTTCCAAGGACTGCAAGCCTCGTTTTAAAGTTACATGTTGAAAATTTCATGTAACTGATTTTATTAATTTCTAAGTCTATCTTTGTTTTCGCAAACTAAAGATTAATGGAAGGAAGGGTACCATAACAATGTATCTTTTGAATTTAAAGAGTCCTTCAGTTATTTATAATACCTGATGTTTGGTAAAACTCTTATTTTTTGGAAACAAAAATATTATTTACCTTATGTTATATACACACTAATAATTGAAGAGTACATCCATCAAGTGTGTTCAGTGCGTATCTTTTAGCTCCTGTTCAATTATTACTAACATTAATATTTTGTAGGCGCAACCTCACTTACTGTACCTCATTCAAGAGATTATAGTCCATTTATTATAGGAGTTCAAAAGTGCATATTCATTTCTATTCATTGTAATATTTCTACCCCAATATGAGTTCCATTCCACTACCATTTTTATAAATATTCGAATTTATTAAAATGAATGAAGTAGAGACAAACTAAACTGGGAGACAGGCAGTCTGTAGCAGCTGTAGTGTGCCGGCTAGCGAGCAGTTACCTTAACGGCTGGCGCGTCCCGTTTACGAGACGGCCGGGGCTGTTTCCCAGAGACAATGTACTCCGTAATGTTGACACCGCTCGCCTTGTCTCTCTGGGACAATGTATAACGCAGACCACGCCAGCTAGTCCAGAGACTTGCATGTGCCCACTGCCTCGAGGAAATAAGATGGCGGTTCACTAGCACTGTGGATATCTATTACATCTATCAGTTACATGCATTTTATGCACTGTTAATGTACTACCAAAAAAAAAAAAAAAAAATGTGTCTGAAATGTGTATTGACAATAAAAGTGAATGCTCAGGAAGCATTGATAACAAGCTCTTCCAGTATAGGTTACAGGTTAAAAACTCACACACACGAGTCTTTTTAATATACTTTCATGCTCAAGGCTGAGCTGTTCGCGCGGAGAATTTGCTTCGGGTGCTAATAAAGAAAGCGGGAGACTTCATTTCCGGCAAAACACTAATGAAGGCTATTTCATAAACTTATTTATCTCAGCTAATATATATATATTTAAAGAGAATCGTGCATCTAACATCGTTCTTCATGGACTCGGCCGCAATATCGCGGGTAACAGTCTTGCCCCAGCTACTATCTGTTGGTTATAAATAGCTATGTTGTGTCAAAACACACCTACGTATACGTTTCAAACATCAAAGAATATGAATCCTACCAATTCATTATATTTACTGTCCACATCCCGGAGAGTGTCCTCACATCTAATCTACCTAAAATGTATTTAATAGTGGATTTGAAGGGTTTGTGGTCTCCGTTGTAACTTGTCTGCATTTTGAAAATATTAGACTGAGAATCCAGAAAATTCTACTTACCTTTGTCCTGCGCACAGAAAGCTATCTTTTATATTAAGAACATTATATTTAATATCAGTGTTATTGGTCTGGTTTTCAGTGGTGGATTTGAAGTCTGCAGAATTTTTACGTTTCATTAGCACTTATATTTGCGTCATGTCCGTCCGTGCGTTTGTATGTTATTACCTCGTAATTCCACCGTCTTCGGGTAATTTGTGATGTAATTTCACAGGAAGTCTTTTACTAACAGCAAAGGTTCTGTATTCTTATAGAACGCTTATCTTGGTCACGATGTTCTGTCACGTCTCTGCTGCCAGCCAACAACGACGGGAGATGTTCAAGGTTACGCGCGTTGATTAGTAACAGTTCTCTTTAGCTACGCATCCACGATAAAATGAGCTGCCAGCACACTAAGAAGAAAGTATGTATTTCGTAAAAATCGACATATTAATTATTAGTTGCTTTTTCTTAATTAAAATTCGTACGATGAATATTTTTCATATACTCTCTGTACAACGATACCATTGTTACAGAAAGTTAAGAAATGTCTACATTACATCATTTTCAACATTATGAGCGATATTTGATGAAAATTATACTTACTTAGCAAAGAAACGAATTGCTTAAATACTGCATTCAACACGTCATTTTGACGGGCTTACAAGATATTTGTTTTCGGTGTAGGTATTTTAAGCCACTGTTATCCTCGAAGAAATGATTTGCCGAAACACTAAAATAAATGTATGCACTGCGAATAAATTAATATATTAATTATTAGTTGCATTTATTACGATGTAAATACTTCCAGTGGATCAAATTTAGATAGAAATACAGTGAATTTATTCGTACGCGGGTAATACTGTAGAATCTATGAATTTTGAACAGTCAAATTGGTAGAAATTGTTGTTTTGTCGAAATGCAGACAGGACAGAATGACAACTGACACGTTTATTTACAGAATATTTCACAGTGAATTTAGTGTTATAAATAAATTAAGCTGCTTTCATTAGCTCCGAGTTACTGAAATTATTTTTGTACCGATGGAAGTAATTTCGTATTTACCGTGCTCAATGAGACCTGCACCAGAAATAAAACCAATATCACGCGCTATAGCATAAGGTTTTGGGATTCATAATTTAGTTGTAATTTAATTAGTTCCCTAATTCAGACATGATTAAGTCAGTAGAAGTTCCATCTCCATAACTGTGTAAACTACAACAGAAATATGTACAAATTACTATGGAAGCTTATGAGCATTACATAACAACAATTCTATTTATTTAGGCAACCGCAGGGAAAAGAATTGCCAGAACATTCCTTTCACCTGTCATTTAAAACTAATATTACGGGGCATAACGTAAGTTGTTAAGATTTATTTCTAGCACTGGGGATCAGTATTTCATCCGCATGTCATAATATTAATTATATCCTGATGACAACGGCTACAATACAGGGAATGTATTAATTTGGGTCTGATTGGAACTTCGATTTCCTAGTGGCAATATTAGCGTAGATTGTGATTAGGCCGAAATAAAACCTGGACCAAGTTGACAACTGAAACTTTGCTGCACCACAAGGGACGAGAAATTTCATTGGGCTTTATTTTATAACAATTCTATTTAGCTAAGCAAATACAAATGAATTGTCAGAACATTCCGTTAAACCCGTCATTTTTGACGAAATGTGTGGCTAGTATGTTGTGAGTACAGTTGATAGTTTGGCTACAGTATCAATTGAACAGTAAAATCACGCTCCTTATTAAGGACAGATCATTTTTGCTTAGTTGCATCTTACTGAATACCAGGCACAAATTATAGTAGCACATTGTTCTGGCGAGTCAACTTCAGCACTCGGTAACTCAGAGAATTATTAATATTTCGGAAATCTCTTTAAGCATTCAAAAAGGGCAAAAACTTGTCACCAAAGAATATCTCTGAATGGTCTGAACTTACTGAGAGACAAATGTAATTGGTAGGTACTATAGTTTCCTTTTATCTTAATTCTTAGTTTTTTCCATGTTTTAACAACTCACTTGGTGCGGTTGAACTGCCTCGGCACCTCTAGATGGTTTGAACGTACTCAGATATGAATGTAACTGGTAGGTATTCGAGTTTCCGTTTATGTTAATAGTTGATTTTTACTTTTGCTCACTTAGTGCGGGTGAACTGCCTCGGCACCTGTATGGCAGCACAGTGAAGTGTGCGGTAATTACGCGAGGTGGAGTGGGAGGCGCCGCGCTGCGCCGGTGGCTGCTCCTTTGCCGTGACGGCCCATTGCGCCCGAGGAGCCGGGCCGGCCTTATCGAGTTGGGCGCAGTTATCGCGTCGGGCTCGCCCACGCGGAACACTTCCGCGGGAAGTCAGCCGACAGCGCGGATCAAAAGACCCTCCAGCCACGACCGCCGGCGCGCGGCGTCCGGAGGGGAGAGGGAGTGGAGAGGCCGCCCGTCATTATCACCACTGCACCACGTTCAGCATCTGGCACATAAGTTATCAGGCTCAATGATGAAGAAACCGACTAAACAAGTTTTAATCGTGATGGTTTTGTTACGTCCTTATGAGAAATGTTTATGAAAAAAAAGTGATATTTCGTTTGACCGATATTTTGTAGCCACTGCGTAAAAATCTGATTGGTTAAGAAGGCACTTAGACTGTAATTATCACACTCTTAATCAACTTAAAATTCTTCAGTGAAGTCGCACCAGCAACATCACATTTATGTCCTTCAAAAACTACTAAAATATATTCAATACGTAAATAATATTACAGTGCTTGAAAAGTATTGGAATTGGGTTACAATGCTAGATTTACCTTAGAACACAATCAGTAACTGATATGATAAAGAAATTGGAATGGAATTCGTTAGAAGACATGAAGAGGGCTAAAACAGAAATTGGAGTATTAAATTCGCATATTAGTGATGAGGCGTACAAAAATATTGGCAGAAGAATAAGGATAGGTGCATGGAAGGGACAAGATAACTACAAGCTGGCATTCGATTTCAGGCACAAAGACGTGGGAATCTTTTCTTTCGTAGGTAAGGGGGTCAGGAATCGGAATAAATTACCGTGTCAGATGATGAATAATTGATCAAAAACGCTGAAAGAATTTAAAGTTTAAATTTTGTAGGGGGCAGAAGTAGACGGGTACAGGAAAGGGGGAAAAATTGGGTTTGTTGGGATATTGCAACCCGAGAGTTCACTCCATCACAATTAAATTAAATTAAAAAAAAAAAAAATACAAGAAAGGAAAATTGTATGTTATTCTTCATTTGATAATTTGATTTTTCAGCGTGGTTGCCGTCGAGAACTGTTATATTATTTGCTGACACCATAACGCACTTTTTATGATACAGAACTCTCGTAACTTACATATTATTACATATTACATATTATTTCCAAATAGGTATGTTAGCTAACTCACACTACTTTTAATTTAAACAAATATTATTAATATCAAATGCAACGTGAGTTCTTGATCATGAAAGCATGACACAGTAAATTAGAATAAACTTCGTTCATGCAAAAAATTTAGCCTACACGTTGTATGGTACTAACCATGATTATGAGGGGGTGGAACTGACACGTTATCCTCCTAACTCAATTCCTTGCATGAGGTAAACTTGCTGCTATAATGAGACGTGGCAAAATGTCAAAATTGTAACACATTAAGTGGTAAACGGATCGAGTCTCGAGGAGCGGCTTAAGATAGTGAATAACATGACAGGCAACTAGTACTGAAAGCAATAGGCAAACTAATATATAGTCAGCAAACTTGGAAGTGAGCTGACATAATCGTAACTGTCTTACCAGGTACTACGGAGAATTACGGAAGTGACTACGTCGTGCTATTAGAACGACGGATGCCGAAATGAAGGACGCTATAAGGCTTCAGTTACTTTTACTAAACCAGAAGTGACACGTCGCGTGCGCTCTGTTGTTCGCCATTATGGATTTGACCAACCAGAATCAAGCAAGCCTTGTGACGTCACTATGCAGTTCCTATACCATTTGAAGCAAATGTACTGCTGGGAACAATATACAAAATCAATCTATGCGCCGGCCACAAGCTGGCTGTAACCTGGAGCCTGCTTATGCTGTGATTAATGTTACCTGAGACACCGCAGGTAGCATCTCATGTCTTGGCTCTGTGTCTACGCCGAGCTCTCGAGCGTACCATTAAGTTCGAATAAAAATGCGGAAAATTGTCACAGCTTTCGTGGCAAAAGTCTGGTCCCTTACAGTTATATTGAATTATTTGCTCCATAGATACCCACTATTATATTCGCGTATGATTCTTGTATTCTTTTGGATCATTACAATCGTTTTATTTTCATGTATTAAAGTCATAACTTCATTTTTTAAAATACATTTTTGTTTTATCTCGTCAACTATTAAATCACAATGATTTAACTTTTCTTCCGTGTTACACTACTAAAACTTTGTTGCTTTGGGGGGGGGGGGGGTTCTACACAGAATGGTCATTCAACGTATGCATGCAGTCATTGGTACCAAAAATTATTTAATTACATCCTTTAAAGAACTAAATTACTTTCGTCTCATATTTAGGTTGAAAATCTGATTCTTTTATACATTAAAATTCACTTTAGAACGAGTTAAATTAAGGGATTAACTTTCAAGAAAAATATCAAATACAAAATAATTAATTGGAAAATTCATTCATCCGCATTAAAAAAGTGTTAAAAGGGTAGTCGACGTCATCCAAAAATAAAATTTTATGAAATAAGGATGAAATACGCGAAAGAAGAGCAGTGTCTGTGGCCTTAATATCAGGCTGACTCCGTTTTTCAGTGAGGTTTCCAGGAGCCATATCTGGGGAGCAGGAGCTGTAGCGATCTGGAGGCAACATAACGCTGTCTGCGAAATCCGGCTGAGAACATATTTCACGTCCGGCGACGCTATCCGAGAACAGATGACACCACTTTACTTGCGTTCATAGAGATATACGAAGCTGCTCGCTCTGATTTATGTCTGATGTTGTTCCGCAAGATTTCCCTTGTTTGTTCGACGCCCAGTAGCAGTGTACGCCGAGTAATGAATTGGTAACCGATAGAGCAAGCGTCGTTGTTTACAGTCCGAATACCGGAGAGACTTAGCTCCAACCAGACTGATAAATGTTGATGACTCTCCTATGGATTGCTAGAATCATATTCTCAAATAAAAAAAAAATATAAAAAAAAATAAACTTTCGATGTATAATCGTGCTGTAACAGAATTAATAATGGATAAAATTGATTTTTTTAAATACAAATGTGTTCTACAATGGAATTTTATTCTTATGGCAGATGGCTTATAAATCATTTTAATTTTATCAGAAGTTCTTCATTTGAAACAAATCTATTGATTACATTGAAAGAAGAGAACTTTATGGTTGAGGTCATTAGAGTTGAAAGCAGAATCAGAATTTATGCAAAATAATTTCTTGGAAACATTATTATTATTATTATTACTCCACGATTCACTAAAAGTGTGTGGTGGAGGGTGCATTGCACTTATCCAAAAGGGTGATAGTTTGGAAGGGATATACGGGATATGGCAGGAGGCGCCCATGGTTATTGTGAGGAACCATCCCAGCATTCACCTGGAGTGATCCGGGAAAGCCACGGAAAACCCAGATCTGTTAGTTTTGAAGCATCGCATATGAGTTACTTTATTAGTTTTTTTCCTTCTTTTTCTGTTTCTGCTTCATTTTCATATATTTTAATATTTGATCTACATATTTTTTTAAATTGTAATTTTATGTATTATGTTTATTATTACACTTATTTTTATCATAAAACTGTTTTTTGCAGGTAATTTTAAACATTAATTCATTCTGTTTAGCTGTTTGACTGATGGTTTCATTGTGCTACCTGAAATTTACTTTTGTGACAGTTTTCTATTCAGAAACATGATTTTCTAGTACGAAGTGTTGAACTGACTGAAAAGTCCGATGAAATTTTTACGGGTGTACCGCTAGATTGTGTTGTAAAACACGATATTATGACGGCTAGCTCCGTCCTCTTCCTCAGGGGTGGAAACATCTATGTTGATCTGCTGACCGACGCTCAATTGCTGTCGGTCGGGTGCTGATGGTTTAACATGGGAGGAAAACGACGACGCTAGTATCGTGTTTCAATAACTCAATGCGGCAGTAAATCCGCGAATATTTAGCTGTCTCGGTTTTTATTGGAATAAAACGTAATTTTAGCATTTTATGGCGATTTTTAAGACTCTTTTCAAATTCAATTCTCATGATTTTTTTCCATGAGTGACTATAGATGATTCTTGAAAACAGCTGTAGTTGGTTCGGTGATCGTTAAGGTAACACCCCCGCCATTCCATTCAAATGTGAAAAATTCTGAACAGCCAATGGATCCCTTTCCCTTTGAACGGTGTAACTATTTTAACAACAATTGAGTTCAACCATTTCAGTAAGGCATTTTTTGTATCAACAGGAAAACACATAATTAGCACCTCCCGCATTGCATCTCCTTTTTCCCTTTGTTCCTGTTGTTATTTATTTCTATCGCTGAGATCTTGACTTATTTTGAAGTGCCGCTACATTGATCGTTTCTTCACTTGCTTCTTTAGTTAGTGTGGTTTTCCGGCAGTCAACTACTTGACCCTCATTTAAGACGTCAGATTTTGATATTCACTGAAGATCATAACTAAATTCCTTTTAGCATCGTGTTTCTTTTACCTAGTATCCATTACTATATCTGTTGATACATTGTTGATTGTGCTTTGTTTTCGTTTCTATATGCCGACTGTAGGGAGTTCAACAGTATTTCTATAACAGTTTATTAGTATATTACCTACATTGCTTCAAATTAAATATCTATTTCTAGCATAATAAATAAACCTCATTCTAATTATATTTATTAGTGTAGAAATATGCTGCAGTATAAAAAAAATTCCTAAAAATAATTGCAAATTAAATGTTCTATAGCCTTATTCCTGTTGATTAAGTTTTGTTTGTTTTACTGGTATTTTTTATTACTCCATTAATATTCATTTTATTTGAAGTATCCTATTAATTAAAAAAAGAACTGGAATTTTTATAATAATACATGCAATCCTTATTTAGGTTTGCCAAGGATGCGTATGTATGCTTCAGATAGAACTGAGGCCCCCTAAAAAAAGGTTCCATTTACATAAGAAAGCAGGACTAAGATTTTTAATCATAATTGTATCAATGCCACTTCCTTATTTATCCAAATATGGAAGTATTCGTAGTAACAAAATGAAATAAAATTAGTAAAACTATAAAAAAAGGTAGAGCAGATGAAGTAATATGTGGTTTTGTAATTCAAATTCTGAAGTATGCATTTAGTTTCAGTGGGAGCAGTTAATTCAGCACTTGATTATTGTATGTGACGTACGAGTTTGATGCCGCGTAGCAGACATCATAGCCGTGGATTTGATCTTAGTCTTCTAGACACTGAACTTTACTTTTCTAATGAGATCGGTAATTGATTTAGTGGGGTATAAGTTAAAAAAAATCATTTTCTCTTCTCTGTAAAATGTATTGTCATTCGTTTTAGTCCAGAGTTATTACTTTTATTACCTTAGTAATGGGATTTGAATCAGATAATGTGAGATGTTGTTTTAGATGCCGATACATGTGTAGCCACGGAAACCTGATGTTGTCGCTATATCGTAGGTGAGTTTATAACTAAAACAGTCATGTTATGACTTTTCTGAAAATGGAGAAGATCAGTTGTTTGTTTGGTTTTTGCTTTCAGTGTTATTCCTCATCAAGGTACTAAGACATATTTATGGAGACGGTTAATTTCTAAACTAATTAACAGAAAGCACATTAAATTAGAACAAGCTGTTTCTTCATATTTCATCGGTTTAGTTTCATTTTTTTTTTCACCATTTGTTTGTACTTTTGAATCTGACTGATTACAGCTGCTTATTATTGCTTCTCTGAAGTCAGTTTCATCTATATATCTCTCTGAATCTCGTTACTGACATGCCGAATGCTACGTCCCGCAGTTACGTCGGCGAATATTCTTTTGTCTCAGTATCTTTTATTTTCGGTTCTTATTTTTCCTGACTTCCCTAGCTACGGAGGCTACCACTTATTGTTGTCAGAGCTATTAGATTTATTTATTGTTGTTTATGGTTAATTCAGCTTCAAAAATCGTAGGACTAATAACCTAATCCTCTGAAGATATTACTTTTGAATCTAACTATTGATCTTTTAGCATTGTCACAAAAAATTATAACTTATGTTAGTCTATCTTTTTTCCATATAGTGTAACAGCTTCGTGCTATTATGAGGACACTCTGTGTCATCTTTTTGAAAATAAAGCTTTAAAGATCAAAAAGTGTAGTTTGAGAACACGTAATCCTCTGAAGTTACACAGTGCATCATGGCTTCTTGCTGAGTAAAAACTTTCTGAAATAAAGACGTTCCCTAATCTCATTTGCGACTGGGATTACTCAAGGTGTAGTGATCATAAAGGCTACAGGTATTTCGTGTTAAATAGTGGGATGGTATTAGTATAAATAAGGAAAATAATTATAAAACTTGGAAAAGGGAGATGAAAATATTTCTGCTAGATGTTATCGCGATAAGAAAAGTTGTAAATCCAATATTTCTTATCTGGGAATCTAAAATAATTGCTACACACGCTATAAAAAGGGTTACGAATGAACGGTCGTAATTAAAACTATTGATTTGATATCAGTAGTTCACTGAATGAATTGTTTTGAAGGTTAAATAAAGTAAGATGCCACGATCAGAGCAAAGTGTGAGTAAAATTATAACAATGACGATATAACAAAAATAAATGCTAAAGCCTAAAAGCCAATAAAGTATGTGAAAATTCAGGAAGATACAATAAATTGTGTAGTATAAGAAGCCAAATAAGCGATTGTTGAACAGATCTTTGGAACAGGGTAAAGAAATGAGAGAGAAAGTAGGCTGTTATAATTTTGCGAATAACGTAACTAATGATAGAAAACACGCTGTTTGTGAACGCTGAGAGACGAATGTACAGACGGACACTTCAAGACACAAAGATTCATAAACGAACGATCAAACGCAGGAACCGCCATGTACAACTTGCACACAATCCCATGGAAATGAAGTGCAAATTCCAAATTAATCTACTAAGATGGGTCACAGAGGCAAATATAAATTGGATGGGAAAAAAATTATGGAAATTCACTGCGACTGTAAGGTGTACTATGATTTTTTTGCGAATTTGTCTTAAATGTGTTTCGGATTATTTGTCATTATTGATTTATTATTGGCATATGTACTTACGTTAAGCAACATAAATCTAGAATATACTAGTATTATGTTTCTTTACAATAATCATATGTAAAGAAGACACGATTTAAATTTTCTTTAGCCAAAATTTAACGTTTCATTCTGAAAATAATCTTATATATTGTAGCATCAAATCAGGGTGATAGTCACAGAGAGAAAACCGAGACTGAGAATAAGATTGATTACTTGAGCCGAGTGAGATTCGACTGATGACTCTTCATGATGAAAATTCTCTCTTTTTTTTTATGAAGGAGGCACTAGCCTTCTGACATCTCGAAGCAGCCGCCAAGTATGCCGTTAAAAGAAGGGCTACCTAGTACGTGCTGCGCTGGTTGCCTATAGGTACACTTTGCATCAGTTCCCGCGCTACACCTACACCTAGTAAAGAGTATATATTAATAAAGGTAACCCGCTCCATTTTGTTTATATCGGTGGTGAACCATCTCCGTTAGTAGGACCTGTGATAGCTTGAAATGATGTTAGCATGGTACTCCTACTGCTATGTGAAGGAAACTTACAGGTTTGTCTGAATGTGGAACTCTTATCAAACATAAAAAGAAAATGTAGTTGTTTATGCTCTGTCAAATCTGTTTACGCATATTTCGTCTATACATGGTGGCAGGAATGACAGGATAACCCTGCAACCGCAGATATGACACACCACGTCCTATTATACGACAAAATTTTGTTTTAGTAAAAGTCTCGCCATAGTCTCGTCGATATATTGATTTTTATTTTATTTTTTATTTTTTTCGAAACATGTGTGCAATTTTTACAAAATTAAAACTTTTTGATCTCTGCTCTTTTATATAAAATGTACGCAAGGATGTCTGAGACATGTAAGACAATATTCTTTTTTTTCTTAAAACGTCAAAAAAACTTAAAAAAGCTTTTTTTTTTTTTTTTTTTTTTTTTTTTAAAAAAAAATCATCATCATCATTTTTACTACATGTTTAAAATGCACAAAGAACTCTTTAGCAGATTGAACTACCATAAAAACAATCATTTTAAATGAAGTAATAAAATAATTATACCATTTATGATTTTCTAAGGTTTTTTTAAAGTTTATAGAAAAAAATAACATTGTTTTTGATGACTCGAATATCTTTAAGTAAATTAAAAACAAACGGGGTTCAAAAAGTTTTTATTTTTAGTAATGGCATGGAATAAACTGAAATTTAAAAAAAAAAATCAATATCTCGAAAATGGTGAGACTTTTACTAAAATAAAATTGTCATAATACTAGGAGATGATGTGACCTATCTGCGGTTGCAGGATTATCCTGTCATTCCTGGACATCCTGTACATTTGAAATTTGTTTCTTTTCCAATGGCTGACATTGTTTCCATCGTCAGTGGACTGCCTTTTTTTTCTCGACTGTTTCCATCTCCTATCACATTATGAATTGCAATAAACAACATTTCCAGTAATTCTATAAAATATCGTTGCTCATTAACATTACCTTAATGGCTGAAAATAGAAATTCGAATGAAATAAGTGAGATGACGTTGACACAAAATGCAAAACCGGGGTATACCAAAATTCTCTTCTCAAACAGTAGTAACCATTGATAGTGAATTTTAAAGCTTCTCTAGAAATTGTATCTTTCAACAACATTTTATTAGAAGCAAGCTACTGGGTATCTAATGAGATTGGAACTATGCATTTTAGAGCTCTCTTGTAATACACCACACCTAATGCTTATAAGGAGAGGGTAAACAGGAAGAGACTGACAGAGTGTGGCAGAATGTGGATTATTAAGCTGCGGAAAACGCCATCTAACCGTGCACTTAAAATGGACTTAGTGTTGTTAAGTGCACAAGCTCCAGAGGAAGTAAATTTCGAAGTTGTCGGGGACGCAGCTACGGCCCGACAAGTTGTGGCCCCCGGGGGGTGGCGCGGATAAATTATCCAGCAGCCGCGAATTGCATATTAAGTACCGTTATCACCGCTGGCTTTTGGGTCGCGCACCAAGTTGCTGGATTGTTGCTGTTAGCAGGTAACGCATGCTCCGAACGCTTCCTTGTCTTGTTATACTGCTATAATCACCTGTTTCTTTCCTTTTTTTCCTTTACTACTTCATCTTCTTAACGTCTTACATCATAAGTGTTTTTCGCTTTTTTAGTATCTTCATTATTTCACTATCTTCAACTTTAAAATAAAAGTAATAAAAACAAGTAATGCATTGATGTGATTGACAACGACATAGCCAAATATTACAATAAACTGCTCTTCGCATTAAACCACAACTTTCAATTACCCTTACCATAAGAAAACACATTGATCTACTGTCAATACCGATATTAAACTTCTTTCTGTTAAAGTATCACTATAAAGATTAAAAGATTTTTACGAGAAAAATATGAATAAAGAATAATAAACCTGATATTCTAAAACAGCTGGATTATTACTATCCGATTTCAGAAAAAATGGAGATATTTTACTGTTGAAAATAATCAAGTTAATACCACACTAAAATTTTTGTTAGGTATTTGTCATCAAGTGTATCACTATTACACTGAAGTGCCAAAAGTATTGGGTAACGAAGATGCAAAAATCCAGATGATAAATTACCAAAGAAATGGATAAATGTACCGTGCAGTTCGGGGCTTTTATTTGTATTCTCGTGAGTCTTGTGAAATGTTTTCTGCCGTGATTATGGAATGTTAGTTGACATTAGGCGCATGGGGCATTCCATTTCTGAAACTGTTTACGAAGTCAACTTTTTCAGTATCTAAAGGATGCCCTGAAAATGTGATTTTCGGCATTTCCTCCCGCCATGGCCATCAAATTGGTCGATCACGCATACTTAATGACCAAAACATCCGACGTCTGCGTCGAGGTATCAGTCACAGAAGAGTAACATTCATTGTGAAACTTGCGATAGACATGTTCATGTCGAAAATGGAAAAATATTTGGCGCATATGGGATGTACCTGGAGAAGATCTAAGCGAGTAACTTTTCTAACAAAACGTTATCGATTTTTATGTTTTCGCGGCCATCTCTGTTATTATCTAATAACAGAATTATATTCCAGCTATTATAAAAATTACAGTAATCTGCTAGTATAACAACAATAAAATATAATAAATAATAGTAGATATCTGTCTTCTTCTTAAATAGTATCGATCCCAAAAAGCTATTCGATTGTAGATTTAAGTCATTAGATATATTCATTGATTATTTCAGTCTAAAATACAGTATTATCTTGCTTAATTACTTATTCCAGTCTGAAATATAACAGTTTCGTATTTACCTACTTCCAAAAATATTAAAATAGCAACTTCTTAATCCAAATAATTAACGTATTTATTTAAATCATTTTTATCTACTTATTAATTATAGTAACTTGATTGAGGAGTGAAGCTCTTATCCAATTTAATAAAAACGTTAAAATTATGGTATAAAGTTTATGACACTACTTTATCAAATAAATTTAAGGTTCATTTAAAAGGTGCTAGAAGTATATGAGAAATATCAAGACTGGAAAGTGTCGCGCCTGTCGCTGTTACCAGCGAATGGGTTGGGTTGTAGTTGGTTTAAGAAGTAGTTTCATTGGGAATTTAGGAAAGAGGAAACATGGGAAATAAAAGAGGCTTTCCCGTGGGTTTGTTCATTTTGTCTTAGGGACGAAAGGATGAGGGATATGGGCGAAACGATGAGGGAGTTGCGTGAAAGGATTAGAGTTCTTGAGGCTCGTCTTGTGGGGGTTCAGCTTGTGGTGGCGTGGCCTGCGGAGGCTCAACCTGTGGACTCTGAAGCTGTCGGAGCCCATGCTTCATCAATAGTGGGTTGGAGGAAGTTGAGAAGGATAAGTGGGTGCTGCCAACACTACGTAGTAGAAGTATGGTTAATATGATGAAGAAGCCAGACAATTCAGACATTGTGGGCAAAAATATGTTTGACCTTGTTCAGTCTGCCAGTAAAGGCCCCTGCCAGGCAGACCTCACACACAACGCGCCTGCACGCCGGGATACATATACGACTCCAAACAGGCGCAGAGGCATCAAAACAAACCAGGAAAATAAATAGAATCATCTAGAGGCTAAGTGGGACTTTTTCTTACAGAGGTCGCCGTACTACCACACAACGTAATTCCTGCGCCAGGCCGCCTATATAAGCGTAGCCGACAGCTCCACCGGCAGTTCCGGCCTGACCACGGAACCAGCGTCAACTACAGAAGACCACCGGAAGTTCGCGAGAAGTAGAAGCCGTCTCTCTCTACCCCGGATCAGGACAGGCTAAATTTCTTGACGGTCATCCGATAACTGTACCCACATTGTTTATTGTTACCAGTTGTTTTGTGTACAGAGTAATAAACCTCAAGAAACCATTAAGTGTAGTTCACTTCAGACCTGTTGCTAGAGTAGGAGCAGAAGAACCTTATAAAGACATAGGAGTAGGTAAGATGCAGCAGACCTTTAGGAATAAGGGCATGCAAAGAAAGAATAAGAAAAAATAGGGCTTTGCTGCTAGGCAGTAGCCATGGGAGAGGTGTAGGCCCTCTTCTACAGGTTCAGTTAGTACAGGTTAGCAGGTCAAACAGAGAGCAACGTTAGATCATGTAATAGAAGATAAAGGTTCGCTTCACTAAGGACGAAAGAGTATTGATAGTTGGAGATGCGGAAGATAGTATTGATAGAAAAGGTATAGAGAGTGACCTGCGGAAGGTGATGAAGAAGGCGCAGCGCACCAGGGTTGAGCTCATGCCGGTCCTAAGTCACTAAGACCGGCTATTGAACTATGCTGTGAGATAGGTAAATGTGGAAACGGAATTGTTGCTTGAGAAAGGTATTAGTTCTGTCTTAGCGGTTGTGCCTGTGGGATTTCACTAGGCATGGCTGACTCCTGAATAGAAGGGGAAAGAGGTTACTGTATCAGTTGTTACCTAAAACTGTAAAGGATACTGATTTTAGATCCACGATGGAAAAAATCACAGATATTAACGAAATAGATGAAGTTGCTGAAACAATAGCTGACTGCCGTAGAACTGTAAGGAAGAGGTTAATGCTGAAAATATAAAGCCAGTAATAATGATGCTGCTGGTGAACTGTAGGAACATAATGAACAAAGTAATAAAATTTGCAAACTTAATTGAGATACACGAATCACAAGTAATAACAGGGGTAGAGTCTTGGTTAAAACAAGATGCACTGGACAGTGAGGTTTTTCCCAATGGTTACAGAGTGTATCGCAGAGCTACAGGAGCAATTGGTGGAGGAGTTTTCATAATAGTTAGCAAAAACTGTCACAGTTCACTGGTGTTCGTAGATCAGGACCATGAGTTACCTGGGGTAGATTTCTGGGATGATAGAAAAGAAAAATTCTGTGAGTTGGCTGCTTACCGCAGTGGAAGAATGACAGACGAAGATGACGCTTTTCGGAAGATACTAAATTCATACTCAGATTATTGGTGGGGATTTAAATTTACCAGGTGTGAACTGGGTAAGAAATAAGATTAATAACAAAAGGGAACAGAGATTTGCAAATACCCTAATAAGGAAAGGAGGATTTACATACGTGGTAGTGCAGAACACAAGGGGACAATTTTTTTGGATATATTCCTAATAAAGTCTGATGATAACCTTGTGGGGTGTCAAGTAACCGAAGGAATAAGTGATCAAGAAGCAGTTCTGATAGATATTAGAGGATTCAGTAAACCAGCAGCGAAAATTGAAGGGGGAAATAGGTAAAATTATATAAGACACAAATTTCGAATTTGAAGAGTGATATCAGAGAACGTTTCAGCAAATTGAAAGTAGGCACAAGTACAGTCAAGATGGCAAGAGTTCAAGGAGATAATAAGAAAGGAGTAAGAAAAATTTATTCCGAAACAGAAAATAGAGAGAAGTAGAGAACATTTTTACTATAATATCGAGGTGAGGAGGTTAAATAGGTTGTTAACAAGAGAAGATAACAGAGTTAAGTGACAGCAGGTTAGTAGGGAATATTTCAAACAACTAAACAAGGCCTTAATAATAGCTAAGAAGGTGGCTAAATATAGGGGGCTTAGAGTGATAACAGCGTATCGCCAAAATTGGCCATTTTGACATATTTACGCCACTATTATTGTCAAGATCCAATCTATTCAATGGAAAAATACTGGGACTCCTATCTTTAACCATTCCGGAGATAATTCGAAGCGTATCTAAAATTTCACTTTACTGTTTATTGTGAAAATGACGTATTGCCTTTTGCGTCACTTCGGCTCCTTCTGCAATACTGTATTGTTCAGTGACAAAGAGCGTATCTTCAGATACGTTGTTTTGTCACTAAAAAAGGGGGCATGTATTTATCACATTTATTTGTTGTATTTCTAGCAGTGTATTGTTATTTTTATGCTTTAATAAGAATGAAAATAACAAACTGTTATATTTCAGACAAAACAAAAGTCTAAAACGTCTTAGGAACAATCTAAAATAATTCGAATCTATAACAGTTATTTTTTTAGTTACACAAGAAAATTGATGTGTTAAGTTAGATATTTACAATTTGCAGTATTTAATCTACCTATCAAGCTTTCAGTTTATTTCAGAATCAAAAACTAGAGAAAAAGAGATGAGTATTAGCCACTAAGAATATACGATTTTTGAAGCTCTATTACCGAGTGAAAAAGTTTTTATTTCGCCTCACTAACAATAATCATAACTTTTTACTTTATAATTGAAAGCTTTAAACTAATTTAGATTGTAAAACGTAGCTGATGACAAAGTTATTTCAGGTTTAGTGCACACAGTTCACACACACAACTAGAGCTCACTCCACATTCCATAACGTGTCAGTGCACGTCGGGTTGCTACCCTTCGCCGGGCTTAAGCGGATCCCACACCATGTTAAGATGTATCCCATGAATTCTGGCACTACAGGTATTAGGCCAGATGTTACTTTTTGTTTTCCTTCAAATAAGTTAAGTATCTGCAGTATCGTATATATGTTACCTATAAATGTATTGATTAATGCTCAACTTATGGCGGAAGTAAACGTCTCTCTGTACACTGATATGAAATTATTATGTTGAAAATAATTAAAAATATTTCTGAGGTCTATAGTGGTTTAAAACGATTGAGCTATCATAAATCCTCTTTTTCAAGTCGATTTTTTACGGTTCTGCCTAAGATCTATTCCTCTAATTGAAATATGTATCATTCCACTCACGAAAAGAACACAAGGTCAACAAAAATATTAGCTGCATTATTTACAGACAATTAGAATTTGTACTATTCAACACACATGCGCACTCATGAAAAAAAAAAGTCAGAAAATCAGAAATAAGAGACCGTTCAGTGCATAGTAGCGGGAATTTTATTTACACAAATTATAATTCCTGTAATCCAGTACTGATGCACAGTAGCATAATTAGTGAAAGCTAATGGTTATTCGGCCATTTCATCACAAAGCTACGCTGTCGTTTAATGCCATTGCTTTAAAATATCATTATCCGAAGGGTTTTAGTCATATGATTTACATTATCTGGTTATAAAACTATGTTAATGGTATCACCAGCATACAACACACCACGTTGTAATCCATTTACGAAATTTTGTTTACATCTTAAGGATCTAGAAAGATGCATAAAAATTTATCAAACGGAATTGATAAAAAACAAGAAAAAGAAACCAGACACACAGAATGTAGCCTTAAAGCTCATACTGACTTAAGTGGTTTTTTTTGTGTAATAAATAAAAAAACATGTAAAGCACACGTATTCTGTGTATTCATAATACCGTCATTCATTAAGTAATATGAGTATAAATACTAGAGTATTGGGTGGTGGAATAATAACACTATATTTTCGATAAAATTCAATATATGGGATTGAACAGAAGTTTCATTTCTAAAGAAATTTATTCCAAGACCCTCATTATTCATGTTGGCATAGAAAGGTAGATACATAATGGAACATTCAATAGTACTGAAAAGACACTTTCAGCAACGTTATTTCTATCTTCATTTGGCAATAAATTCAGCATTGCTATACTTACATTACAGTCGAATAAGTTACATAATGATTAAAAATAACAGAGAGAACGGATGGTTTATGCATTCTTACTTTTTTCCCATGGAGACCAAAAAAAAACAAAAAAAACATAATTTCAGAAATGTTATTGATGCAAATTAGTTACTAAAACAAAATTCGCTTTTCCAATAGCTATAATAATTTAATCAAAATCTTTCTCTTTTTCTAGCATATCTCAAAGTGTTTAGCCATATTCTCTTTAAACGATTAATATAATGACTATTTGTTGTTGATTGAATAGCAGTACTATGACTCGCATATTTGAGTCATGCTTTTTGCATTTAAGACTATCCGTAATATTCTTTTCGGAGTATCTACACCAGGGTTGGCCAACCCGCGGCCCGCCTTGAACACATTTGCGGCCCGCGAGATTTTTGACACTTTTACAAAATATGTTTATTTTATAATGGCCAAAGTAGTGAGAAACAATGTATTAAAAATTACACTATTTGTGCATCCATATGTTAAAAAATTAACAGTCGAATTTATGAGAAAAAATTAACTTTGATTTTAAAATAATTATCTTGCGAATATATGACTGATATTGCCTGTTTTGTTTCTGAGTTTACAGTTATGAGTTTGCAGAGTAATTAAATCATATTCAATCCAAAATAATTTCTATAGTGGGTCTAAATCTAATAATGGAATATATAATTTTATATGCGGCCCGCGGAGTTATGATGCATTTCCAAGGTGGCCCGCAAGATCATATGGGTTGGCCACCCCTGGTCTTCAACTTAAGGATCATGTTCTTTGTTGTTACACACTATTTTTCAGCCGCTTGCATTCTGCTTCACTATTGGTTTCACAAATTAGTGTCTGTATTCATATCAACTGTCGAGGCTCTATCCAAAATTTATTTCTGACCTCCTATCGAAGTTGATTCGTTCCCTTAGGTTTTTAACGTTATTGTGTATACGTAAATGGTTTTAATTGATGAATATGTATTTAGTCTCATGTATGTACTTCATATGACGGTGAAAGAGGGACAGGTATGAAGTAGGTTCTAGAAACTAATGTCTACTCCTTCGGAAAACGCCATGAGAGTTGCCGGGCATTACAGTAAGCTGCATGTCAATATGTATTCCAGAAAATTTTGCTTGTTAGTCCAGCATTTAGAATACAATCTGGTGATTTTGAGTTACTTAACTCCGCCTGTCTTACCTAGTTCTAGATTGAAAAATTGTTTCACTGGTAACACTAACGCAAGGTCGAGCGCTAAACACAGTACTGCACTTGTGAAGCCTGTACCACGAATCAGTCAGAATATAATATCTGACTTTCGACTAGTTTTACCACGTTGACCAATTTAAATTGAAGATTGAATTCACCACCTGTTTTTTATTTTTGTAATTAAAAAATGCTGTTTTTGATAGCTCTACTTGATGCGATGAAAAAAACAGTGAATTTCATATGCGACAAACATCAGAAGAGAATTAACAATTAATTGATTTATATAATAAGATTTATCGACATAAGATTTCTGTCTTCAGTATTGCACCGCTTCTGTAAAATCAACAATCACACTGTCCATTTTTATTAAAGTCAAAACACATATTTTGTTACTGTTATAATTTGAATGATACATATGTCTAATGCAACTAATGATTTTATTTTCTTATTTACATTAAGTTGGCTCTACTAACGAATCAGTACTGGAGAAGTCGAGGTGACATGCATTTTCTGCAGTGTCAGGTACCCGCGCGAGAGCATCTACCGGTATGCAGTAAGCGTTCCAACCGTTCATCTCCGAAACACGAGGAGGGCTGCAACTATGTTAGTGGGGGAGGGAGGAAGAGCTCACTGGTATATGCAGATTCCTATTCCCTTTAGTTGGATTTTTGTTCATTGTTAATTTACTTTAAATAATAATAAAAAAGGCAGGAAAATTTAGCATTAATGTTGACTTTATTTACAGGAACGATTATTAGTTAGACTTTTAGATGAAGACCACACATGTCACCAATAAACGGCATCATTCCCCATTCTGAATTTAAGAAATTTTTGCAGATACCGCAGAATCAAAAAATTATTATTTATCCTAATTTTCGCTACGTGCATATGTGGAAACTGAAAGAACCTAAGGGATAATCCAGCAATCAGAAATACAGCAAAGCTCTTATGACCCTTAAACGGACAGTTACATACAGCGATTCTGTCAAAACACTAAAAGCTAGAAATCATTATACAGTGTGTGAATGACAAACTGATAAGAAAGGTATAACCTATGTTCGGTAAACTTACAGTACTATAAATCTGTAACGTAGATGTCTTTGTTTCTTTATTTGTCTCGGAATCACGTAAAATGTATTCAACACGTTTTTATGATTTTTTTTTTGTTTTTTTGCTGTTACTAAGCGTTAGATCTTACATAAAATTAGAAGTCATCTTAAGGTATAGATTAAAATTAAAATCTGTTCTGATATTTAAAACTTTTTCCTATAATTCGGAGTTTTCATAGTTTGAAATTTTTTTTTAACTGCTTTACGTCTCTCAACAGCGAGGTCTTTAGAGACGGGAAAGGATGGGGGCAAGGAATGTGAAGGAATTCGGCCATGGCCTTTTTAAGGAAGTATCCCGGCATTTGGCTGGAGTGATTTGGCATAGTTTGAAGACTTAGTTCTGACTTACAACCAATCGGAAAGATGTCTTATCACCCGGCACCGGAGGAGGAAAATAAAATCTCCACTGAATATCAGATTCAATTCATTATAATCTGGGATGACATAAAAAGTATTGAACAGAATATGAGAAGGTTTACCCTGTTTGAAAGCTTGGGGTATGGCCTAAAATTTCAGGATTATTCCATCATGGTGTCCTAATACCAAATGATATTATACATTATAGAGGTCAGTTCGTTTGTGCTCTAATCATAAAGAAATAGGTGAAACATTCCGGATGAAATATGAAATGAAGACAGTGAAATTCTCGAATTAACAATTCTTTGTTTTTGTACATAAAATCAATGTAATTCACGAGGTAAACAATACAGAAAATGTTCATTTCAAACTCAATCACAACAAATCTGATTTTAGAAAAATTCATAACGTAGACATTCGATTACATATGGACAGGAGAATCAGAACTAATGTGTACAAAATATCACTCAGCTAAGGGACTAAGTATACAGCTGGCAGTTATAATGATTTTGAGATAATAGAAAATATGTTCTTGTTGAGAGTGGTGCCATCTGTACTATGTTAGGGGTTTGGTTGTTGTTAACGGTCGTTCCCCTTGGTATTATGCACGTTGTGAGCTAAACCAGTTCAGCAATTCGAACGATTGCACAACACAAAAACCAACATTTCCTTGTAAATCTGATTTGATGGATGTGGTACTGACGGTAATTATCATTGATTAGACCTATCACTTTACATTCCATTTTATTATCTCCGCATTACATTACAAAAATTAACATTTATTTGCAGTCATACAAATTTGTGCTGAATGATACGCACTTTCTAAACCACATACATGTGTGCGTCTGTCTCTCTCAGTGTCGGAGTAGCTGCTACTGTATATTTGAGAATCACCTTCCTCGCTGTCGATCGGAGGAAGGCCAAGAAGTCACGCCCACATGTTACTTCCTGTTGCTCCCCACACAACCAAGTGCATTTTGAAATGTCAGATACAAAATTATACATAGATTTACATATATATATATATATATATATATATATATATATGTCACAACTAAAAAACCTTTAATCAGTAATAATATGCTACAATGATTTTGGAGCAGTGAAGGATTCCTCAAAAATGGAAGTATGGATGTCTAAATACTGCTAGATAGGTAAAGTATTACAAAAAAATTAGCAGAAAAATTTATAAAAAAAAGCAGTTGGGTAAAATAAAACCCGATACGATGGTGAAATAAAGTACGAAAAGAAGCTGCATGCTGCTATTCGATTTCTTATGATTTCGTTTTCAGGGGATGAAGCTATTTTAGTGGATAATAAATTTTATTAACGGTGAGTATTCTTGAAACAATAGGACTCAAAAACCACTCTAAACTTCCTTATTGCTGCATTAAATCCACACTCAAATACCTATATAATCTGAAGTAGACATGTTATATCGTCCATGAGAAGCGAAACTTAAAAAATTACAAGTGTGCATCGAAAGGAGTGACGTATTTAGTTATACGGTACTGAAACTTAATGCACTAGTAGTCATCAAATATCGACATCTCATAAACTATGTAGCTGGGTATATGGGGGGAGGGATGTTTCGAGCCAGGCTACGTAGCTTGCCATTCAAATTACTTGTCACAGTTAAAATGAGGTGCGTAACACACAATAGCATGTGAATATTTATTTCCGTAATTTAATTATCTCTGTATGTAATTTGCGATACTCTGAGAAGAGAAAACAGTACAAAAAGTCTTCTGGAATCAATGGGGAAAAGGTCTATGTTCTACGTGCAAGTGGGAGGGGGGGGGGGGGGTAAGGCAAAGTCACGTTAGACTATTTGGGGAGGAGAGGGGATCCCAGGAGGCCAAAATGGGGCTACGTGGTTTGCAAGCTTGCCACACGTGAAACAAAGTTAGATCTAGCCAACGGAGGAACGGTTAAAAATGAACATTATGGATACAAGCTAATATTATGCTGTGTGCCTTTTTTGTGTTTATTAAAATGTGTTAGAGTGCTCTGGTAGTTCAGTGGTAAAGGCGCTTGCTTTCATAAGTTCGCTCCTCCGGTCCTCAGTTCAAATTCCAGTGAATGCGTGAATTTTTAAGAGTTGTATTTGATCATATGTGCTAAGCAAAGTCTTTCTGTGATTCGGATACCACACTAAACTGGAGGTCACAGAGTAAAGGAACTGGCAGTCCTTCCTCTGACGCAATAGTTAAATATGCCGCCTTCCGAAGGATCCAACAAACCTTCGGGTTGTGGAGCAGGTTGTTTTAAAATTTATTAATATACTAGCATTTGCCCGCTGCTTCACGCGCGCGTGCCTTGGCAGGTGTAGAAATTATTTACCGATTTTATTCTCTTATCAGACATTAACGTGGAAAGGCATGAACTGTTAATGTATTCTGAATAGTTTCGTTTGTTTCGGTTAATACGTTAGGTTCGGTTTTCATACTGATGTCAGAGTGTTGTTTTATTCATATTTTAACGTGATGCAATTGATTCAATAGTAGAAAAGGTTCCTGAAAAATTAACAGTAGTAATTCGTGGTTGTAATTATTGTGCGAAGTATAAACATTTATTGTTTAGAAAGGCTTTTACGGTTCAAACGACATTCTTTCTTCTGTGCGCTTTCAGAAGCTATGGATTAGCGTATAGAACCCGGTTATAGGTCAATCGCTTTTCTCGGTGCAGGTTACTTTCATTAGCTCTAGCTATTTCATCTCGTTCTCTTTGACGTTGCAGACGATGTTGTCGGTCTATTTCACTCTCATTTAGCCGATTTCGGCGACATCTTTTAGCTGCAGAAGTTGACCCCGACAGATTAGATCTCTTTCGCAAGGGCATATCATAAACGTTTATACTTACCCAACTCACAGCACTAACAATTAAAACGTTTTCACAGCTGCAATTATCACTATGCGTGAACTTTGGCTGCGAGTATATAAATGAGCATAAACTTGGTTACAATATAGAATATCTGTGGTAGTAATAAATAATATTATTTCTGAAAGCAATATTTAACACAGCTAAAACATAATATTTTTAAATGCTGATATGGAGGATTCCACGTTAACCGTGGTACCGAAAATTTAAATGGATATATAACAGTTGTAACGTTAAGAAAGCTGATTTTATCATCATTATGTGTAATTTTTTTTTGCGATTTTATGTGTAAACTTTGCATGGGATTATATAGCTAGGTATAAGCTTTGTTAAGGATGTATCTGTGGATATAATGAAAAATATTGTTTCCATGATACTTAACTAAAAAAAGTTTATTTTTAAATGTGGATACCGAGGATTGCAACATAACCGCGGTGCCATAAATTTATGTAAATATAGCAGTAATCTACGACTTAGTCCTTTTGGAAGTGTGCTGAAATATAAAAATTCGTTACCAATAATCACAGCATCTCAATTTTTTCTGATTTATTTATTTTTTGTTGTTTGGATATTGGTTTTATTTTATGTTGATACACCATCAATTATTCCTGGTTTAAAATAGAAATTTACGTGAATTGGAGCTACTCTTGATTTCAAATCGTCGTATCATTACTGTCATTGTTTCATTTCAGTCAGATATAATTAATCCAAAAATGTCGAGATGTGATCATGGTACAGTTTATGTAGTAACGTGCATGTAACTGAAACAATTATTTCTGAGTGGCAACATTATCGCAAGTTGTGAATCGCTTGAAATTCAACCTGACAGCTGATACGATGCTTTGTTATAGGCCTAAGAGACGATACCTGCAGCTTTATAATCTACGCGGTGTAGCATTAGCATATGAAACATTTTTAATTTAAGTTTCTTTCAATATAGCCGTATTTTCTATGTAATTATTTCAGTCGCATGTAAGTACCTGGCGAAACAACAGCCTGGACCAGATGACAATTGACTCGTTTTGTTTAGCATCAGGCATAACGGGTTTAGTTTTAAAATTTACGCGGTGTAGAATAGAATTTTAGGATGCCTAGTTATATTTGAAATAAAATTCGTTACCAATAATCACAGCATCTCAATTTTTTCTGATTTATTTATTTTTTGCTGTTTGGATATTGGTTTTTATTTTATGTTGATACACCATCAATTATTCCTGCTTTAAAATAAAAATTTACGTGAATTGGAGTTAATCATGGTTTCAAATCGTCGTATCATTATTGTCATTATTTCAGTCAGATATAATTAATTCAAAAATGTCAAAATGTTATCACGGTACAGTATATGTACTAATGTGCATGTAACTCAAGCAATTATTTCTGAGTGGCAAAATTATCGCAAGTTGTAAATCGATTGAAATGCCACCTGGACAGTGATGACAGCTGATATGCTTTGTTATAGGCCAAAGGGACGATGCTTTTAGCTTTATAATTTACGCGGTGTAGCATTAGGATATGAAATTTTTTTTATTTGATTTTCTTTCAATATATCCGTATTTTCTATGTAATTATTTGAGTCGCATGTACCTGAATATAGCCACGAGACATATTAATCGAATAAAGTACTTCCAAATATGTGCAATTCCGCACAAGTCATTATGAAAGAAGTATGTTTTATTACTTGCTGATATTTATAATAGCTGTTTTTCAGACATCGCTCTTCGAGAAAAAAAACTGAATTTCGTATAAAGTATTGGCTTATTGTGGCTGTATTGTACAGCGCAGAGACAATAGTACAGAGTTCACGTAGCATTTTGTTCCAGAGACAAACTGTATAACAGTCTACCAGAGACAATATATGTCTTCAAAAATTAGTAATATAACTTTTTCGTAATTCAACAGACCTGTTACGATTCAAGTAAATGCTGATTATACATGATTCACGTATTATTTTTATTTTGAAGTACTGCGGTCCAGAAAAATGAATCGCAGAAGTAAAAAAAAGGAAAATCCTAAATTTTGTCAGGTCTCTTTATGAAAGGAGTGACCGTCTGAATGTGTATAATTATCTGTGGTCTACAGTTTCACATTTCTGAAGTTTTTTACTGACTTGCTTCTTCCCATGGTACATATTAGTCGTTAGCTACTTCTGCAGATGTCGATCAGCAACATTAGCTTTAAAAATTTGGAAACACCATGCAAATTGATGCGGTAGTTTTTGCGTTATTAGAGATCAAGCCCACTACAAACGCAGCTTGCTTACAGATTTATAATAGTATAGATAAATCGCACTTAAAATCAAAACACAGCAGTGTGATTACAGGCTAATACATTTATTTCCAGTAAAGTGGCTTAAAACAGCTGAAAGTAACGCATTAAACTCGCAAAAATTAACCTGGGGAAATGACAACTCTATCATTATAGGTTGAAAAAAAGGAATATACAGTAATAGATAAATCACCGTATTACATTGTTGATGGAAGATGCTGACTGTGATATCCAAAGCCAAACGTGATCGTTATTTCAAAACTATAAATATAGATTTTTAATTTGAATAAGTCTCACGAGGAAAATTAGATTTCCCAAAATCTGAGTTACACCTCATCTGCATTATTTTTATTCTCATCCGTTAAGTAATTACTCATTTATTTTCAGTCAGTTTTTTTATTTCCGTTCGGTGAAAGATAAATCGCTTTCTAATCATTTTTTTCCCTTTCTTACTGTTATACGCCTCGTCGACATTGACGTCGGGTTGTAGGATTGGGAAGGAATTCGGCCATGCCCTTCTGAAGGAACCATCCTAGCAGTCACATGGAGTGATTTAGGGAAACTGTGGAAAACCAAAATTTGAATGGCCGGATAGAGATTCCAACTCGCGAGTGCAAGGCCGGAGAGTTACTCCTCAGCCACCACGTTGGATTTTGGAAACATAACTGAAGGACTTAACAAGTAATTAAATCGCAGTGTGAATCTCGTTGCATGACATTTTTATTTCAGTTACTGCATTTCTAATGTTTTTTTCCTATTACGTGTATATCTGTTATTTTTATGTGATACCTATTTCTATTATCTTTTTCTAAGTCTAAGAATTTTATCATTAATTCTGTAGAGATAGGACTGCGTAATTATACATGCTCTGTTTTCATCGCTTAGAATGAAATACTTCAGTTATAAATGCGTACATTTTGGAAAATATGATCTTCTGGTACAGGGTTCCAGATAAACCAGAAAAGGTAGTCCTATATGTCGAGTAGAGTGAGCTAAAAAAGAATGGTAATAATCTTTCTGGCAGCCCAGTGCGTCACGGCAGCTGGCAGTATCGCCAAGGCAGGAGTGGATACGTCCTTGTAGCTATTGACAGGAAATTGAGTTTCTTGATGCAGCTACTCATTCTAACCGTCTGCGTGTACGATTCCAATATTCTTCCTTGCTCTGTCTCAAAACACATCGGGTTTCCATTTCGCTCTATTCTTCATGTCTGTCTTACCTCGTATGTTACTATGTAAGAGAGCCGAATATTGCCATCACAACCTCCCCTACATTTAAATTGTATAGACAAATTGAGAGATCCTTAACTGCTTTCGTCGAAGTTTGCATAGGACCACATACAGTGGTAAGTGATCCAAGAGTATAATTATCGCATAAGACAACAGTTATTAACACTGAAGCATGCTTACTGTAACTGGTAAATACCATCATTTACTATCTGAAAATTTTAAAAGGAGTGAATTAAGCTTTATTCACAGACTTAGAAGACGTTATTAAATTCCATAGCTATTATTAACCTTCAAACAAATCTTATCTTATATCTTCATACAACAATGTTATTACCATTAAACGTAGGTCCTTGTAGTAAAGCTTGCGATATGAGAAAAATAATACATAAAATGAAGTGCATACTAAGGCATTCCCGTTGAAACTGATGTAGTTGCACGAATACTGAGAGTTAAAGGCCTAAGAATCAAGCAGTATAAATCGAAATCATAATGTTCGGAATGATTTTTTTTTTCATGACGTCAGTGTTTAAATTTGTCTTACAGTAGAATTGGAATTCAAAGTATAATATACTGTATCATCAGTGTAATGGAATTAGCGTAAGATTAGCATTTGACTCATATAGTATTTGAATGTGAAACTTTGGGATATGTACACAAGATTCCCAGTGTGGAATTTATTTTTGGTTTACGTCAACACTAAAATTAAAAAAAAATTGCCTGGTGGATGGAAATATAGACTTAACAAGGCGGATTCCTATATGATAACCCTGTCAGTAGTTGTTTCCTTTTTTTGTGGGCATCAAAGACTCGTTTCAAGCTGCTGATATGTTTAGTTGTCAGATGTATATTTTTCCGAAGGAAAATTCACAAACTCGCCTTGTGAGCCTCGCCAGTGACGTTCTTCAGAAACCAACCGTCATAGTATAGGTTTGTACGTTACAATAGTGTCAAGAAAACTTATAAAGCCGGAAACATGCATACAATTCTACATTTCCACCATTTATATGTGATTTAGGCTTCCGCAACCGTCTATAGGGCGATTCCCTGTCAGAATTAACACTAAAGTAGGCGTACACAAAGGATGGCGCTTCTCTTTGCTGCATGGAAACCGTGAAAATGGTTTTCAAGCTTATGAGCAACTTATCACACACACACACACACACACACACAAACAAACAGATTGACTATGTTTCACACTAAATACGTAGTTTTAGAGATTTTGTGTCAATTGATTAACTGAATCGGAACACGCTTCCGTTGGACGTGAAAACAGACTATTTTCTCGATTTTTAAACTTTTTATCTTTCCAAAACAGCTTAAATTAGAAGACTTTCGCCATTGGATCGTTTTCAGGAACAAGTTACTACTGTTTTTTTTTTATTGTTATTACATTCTTGGAACGTGAGGTATATTCGGCGTCGGGCTTAAAAACGTTTTTAAACTACATAAGTAGAAATGATTGATATTGTCCTCTCGCGACATCCGAATGGTTTAATAGGAGGTATCGTATCATTTCAGAGATACGACGAACAATAAATTTAGCTCGTGTGATTGAACTGGGTTTGTGGTTAGATGACACAACAGGTTCCGTTTCCTGTTTACATTTCTAACAATATTAATTGCACACATTACTTATCATGGTCTTATGAATAAAATGGCAATACTATTTCCAGTTTTTAAACGTTTTTCGAATTTTTTTAGTACTATCAAAAAATTAAATTTTATTGTCTAATAGTATTATATTTTCCAAAAGCGTTCCATTCATTGAAAAACAAATGTAGATATCTGATTTTAATCAATCTCTGAAATCCGGAAGGATCTACTAATTTGGGGACACGTTTAGTAACAGGTGCCTCATTACACGCATGTCGCATGAACGAGCGTGGTAGGTGAGCGGTAACGCTCTCACCGCGCATAGCGATGTATGCAGATTCGAATCCCCGTCATCTAGATTTCGCGTTTCCATGATTTCCCAAAATCACCCCAAGCAATCAACAATATGGTTCCCTCAAAAGACCGTAACCAAATTGCTTCTCGTTACTTGTCCCCAAGCCTTTCCCGCTTGCAATGACCTTGACATCGATGAGATGTAAAACCAAAAGAAAACAATTATAACAATCCGTGCAGCGAGACGCACGGTCGCACAGGTAAAGCTTCCTTTAAGAGTGATTTGCGTTTCTACTTTTCAAGCAATCTTTTTGTTTTGAGATGCGTGGAAGAACCTTTAGATTGTAAGTTCCTGATTAGTTATAAGTTCTTCTCCGTAATTATAATGTGCAATTAATCAAGTTTAACAAAGTTAACTATTCTACCAGCAAAGTAAAAAAAAAAATATTCTTTTGTAATATGTTAAACCACCTTAGTAATGAAGACTTTAATTTTTGTCCTAATATTTTTAAAAAGTTTTTTGGGTGTTAGTTATGTACTCTATAGGTTAAAACGTAGATAACTTAGAAGCGGGTCTAATATGTAGCTGTGCGCTGTACCGCTTCTGTGCATCTTGTATGCCAGCACGGAGATTACCCAATTGTTACAAGTGCTGTATGTATAAGCGAATCCGCAAGCACTTTTTTGTTTTAATGACACCCAACTGCATATCACACTCTAAATAATCTTAGTAATATATCTTGCTTGCTGAATCTGATTATTGCTACAGCCACAATTGTAGACGGAAAATGTTTTGAAGATGCTCCAAACTAATTCCTTTAAAAATTTTACGATACTGTGAAACAATTACCAGATTCCACTCAGTCTTTAAGTGTGTCAACTTATAAACCGTTTTATAAGTTTTCTTTCGAAATACGTAGCTCTCTTCACTTTTAAGAGTTATCTTCTCTATACTTTTTTGCATGGGTTAAATTGTCTTTAAGAATTAATTTGCTTGTTTTCCGTTTTATATATAGAATAAAGTTTTTATATTGTTAACTCATCGACTTCATTATTTTTTTTTTTTTTTTTTGAATGATGTTCCCCAGAAGTAATTTATCTGTTTGTGGCCTCTTTCCTGCATACATACCATAGTCATTTCGGACGCGATATGTCACAAGCGATGCCATTATTATTGTGTTTAATTAGCTCTGCCCCTTACACCTAGATTATACTTCTAGCATTTTTTGCAGCAATTCTGTGTATTATGCTGTACATTTATAGTTGTTTCAATATTAATGGCTTAGAAATTCAATAGATAAATATTAAAGAGTTAATTGGGAGAGCCTACTGGATTAGTTCAATATAACAACATATCTCCATCCTGCCTGGGTTATAGATTCTTTCCCCATTTGAGATATCAAAATTTAGTTTTCTAACCCACAAGTATAACTGCCTGTGTAAGAACTACCTTTATGGCCGATTACAGATCAAAGCGAAAAGTATTTAACTTGAACTGATGTGGAATTGTATGGGTAATTATACATTGCATCACATGCTATTCGGGTAGTTGATGCAGTGAATATTTCGAGCAGATATCACCGGTGCACGTGACCTGGCAAGGACCACATAGTTACACAACCGCACGTGTAGGAAATCGGAAGTTGGCACCGAAATTTCAGATAGTCATTGACATCTGAGGATCACCAAAAATGAGGACGGAAACATTAGTTACTTACAAAGAGTAGCAACAAAATGTGAAAATCTAAAGTAACAATAGTGATTAATAAGGTTTTAAACGTGCTATCTACTTACCGTATTCCACGTGTAATATGTAATTGTTTGTATTGTTTATCTTAAAAAGGTTTTCATGTTTTAATCTGAAGTGTTGTAAGAATCTATACTATTGGCTGCTACACAAGCACATTAAGCTTATTTTGATGAGTGTACCCGAGTATTGAGGCCAGCTGGTAAGTGGTAACTCTCGGACTTGGTATTTCCAGGACGTGGCTTCAAATACCAGTCCGGCCATCCTGAGTTTGGTTTACAATGGTTTCCAGAAATCGCTAGTAGAATGCCTGGATTGTGCCTTCAAATTGCCTTGGCCGAAATCCATCACATTCCTTGCTTTCATTTATTTCCCGGCTGTAATGACCTCTACGTCGACGAGGCTTGAAGCTACTTGTACGTACATTAATTGTTATGTGCGGCATATTTAAAAATACATTTATCCGTTCTAAGAAATCGATATTTCTTGGTCATTATTTTTCTTAGTTGCATGGATGACCTGTTAGCAGGTATTATGTACCTATCGTACAACACCGGTTGTAATACATCTTTCGATCACTGCTGGTTGTCATCATAATCAGCAAATTCAGTCATTATGTGACTTTTTAAAGCCATGCAATCATAATTTGACCTATTAAATCCATGAGTACGTCCATCACGAGTTCTCAAAGTTTGAAGGTTAACTAACACGCCTGCAAAGATTACTTCGTCGATCAAGCTTTCCGCTGCGGCTGTACACAGCGGATATTCCGATGGGGCAACAAACCAAGCTGGCATTATACGCCGACGACACGGCGATCTTCACTACGTCCCGCTGCCGGATCCTAGTGGGACGCCTGAAAGACGTCGAGGAGTGGGCCACCAAGTGTAGAATTAAGATCAACGCATCGAACAGCCAGGCCATCATGTTGACGCGGAGGCGTAAGCCACCACGACCGATGCTGAGGCTCTTCGGGGAGAGAATCCCCTTGGTGGCCACGGCAAAGTATCTTGGGGTGACCTTAGATACGAAACTAACATGGAAGCCGCACTTCGAAGACGTCAGACGCAGAGTTCTTCAACGACTGGGGCAACTTTATCCAGTGTTGAATTACAGTAGCACACTACCACCCAGATGCGGCCTCCAATTATATCAAGCACTGGTGCGTCCGATTATGGAATATGCATCCCCTGTATGGGGATATGCCGCAAGAACGCATATTGAGAAACTGCAGAGAATGCAAAACAAGGCGCTGAAGAGAGCACTCCACCTGCCAATGAGATTCCCAACAGACATCCTCCACGAGACAGCGGGGATCCCAAGACTTCGGGTAGGTATAAGAAATTAGCAAGACATTTTTACCAAAAAACTAAACTGAGGAGAGCTACAACCACCTTATTCGCTCTCTAGCACAGTGTGACATATACGAGGGTCCACATAGAAGACCACTCCAGCTGCTGACAGAAGAAAACTAGTGAGAAAACCGCAAATACAGTGCGAAACGGATGCACTTACACTGTTCAATTAAATTAAATAAAAAAAAATTACAAAAAATACAAAAAAATTAAAGAAAATTTAAAAAAAAAGATAAATAAAATAAAAAAATAAAATAAAAAAGGCTCAACAGAAATGAAAAATATAAAAGTAAAACAGGCACTTACACGGAAACAGCAAATAAAAGAATCCCTTAACCTAAGGGCTAAGGGAGATTGATAGAGCCTCTACGGCTGAATACACGAACCTTCCTCCGGTTGCTCTGCTTAACAAAGCATCTCTAGTGGATTATGTGATTGGTATTGGAATGAGAGAACAAAGTTGATGTGTTGTTATGGTATTGTTGCTACAGTAGTGCACGATGCAACTAACTCTCATGTCTTAAGAAATAAATCAATCGACGATAAAATGGCTTCATTAAAAATCTCCTAGTTCTTGTACGATGATTCTTCATGTAATTAATTCGTTTAATAGACAGATCATGCAACGAATTTGACATATTATATTTACTAATTCTCATACCGAAGATTTAAAAATTTTACCGGCAATCCATTGCACTGTTACAGGCGAGTATTCCTGAAAATTAGAGTTGTACAACAACTATATTCAGTGGAGTAGAATTGGAGAATTAGGTGGCGTCAAAAGTAACACGACCTACGGCACAGTTGTGATCTGTCCTGTCTGACACTTTTATATCATACTGAAATTGGCCATCACCAATGTATTCTAAAAGATAGGAGATTATAAATTTAAGGCGCGGAAGTGTTGATTGAGAGTTCCTTCCAACGTCCAAATTTGCCCGAGAGCCGGCGGACCCCTCTCTACCGTCCACCCTCTGCAGCGGCAGAGCGGGCTGTGAGAAGGCCGATTATCGGCTATTGATTTGCGATAGGGCATTAAGGCGATGAAAGTCGGGCGAGAGGCACAAAACGTTTTATCGCCGGGCGCACCTCTCGCTGCAGACAGACCGCCGTGCCTACTTTTAAATTCTCTTTGGCAATTTTAGAGCCGGTAGGCGGACGGCAGAATAGCGAAGTGAGGATCCGGCGCCGCCTGGGGCAGAGCAAGACGGGGTCCCCTGGGAGCAGAGCCCCCGCTACCTGCCAACCAGGGGCGCCAATATTACCGAAAAAATTGGCCACAACATGCGCAGCCGTAAGTCGGGTTATCAAATCGTTATACCCTTTGTTTACACTGCTTCTCTACATCATGACCTCACTCCGGTACCCATTATTCATAGATTTCTTAGCGTTTTGGATGAAGATCAATTATTTTGACCACTAATTTAAATTTTTAGTATTTTTATGTTGGGTCTCTAACAGTAATTTTCACCACAATGTCTCCATTTATGATGAAGGAATAGAGTGAAAACTCATTGTTCGTTCTCATGGTCCATTGATTTCAATCATACCAAAAGGCTTCCAAACACAAGGCTCAAAACATTTTTAAACATTATTGTCTCATTTTATTCCTCCCGCACTGCGTGAAGGTTTAGTTGCTATCCAAGTATTTTTCCAAACAGTTAAAGTAGAACAGCGATTGATTTTATTTGTTGGCACTAATGCGCATCGATGAAGGCAGCTTCTGGGAAGTACTGGCAGTAGAAGCAATTGACAAGCGTTATGTGGTTAGTGGTGATGTGTGTGCAAACTGCTTTCCTGAAGCATCACCTAACTCTCAGAAAAGGGTGGACATGACGGACTTTTGTTACGACATTCTGTTGAAAAAAAAAATATGTTTACACTATCCGTCCAGAACATCTTCGTTTTACTGAAAAATGATGTTCAAGCCATCTTGTTTTAACATCTTTCAGAGATTTTTCCAGAGTATTTGATGAAAACCACGGCACGTAAGATTTATGAAACCTGAGGTATTTGAAGAATTAACGTCTTAAATTAACAGGACAACGATAACGCCGTGAAACTGGCTCAGTGTTGTAATAATCTCTTGGTGGTGGTGGCCCTACTTCAAAACTTGCTAGGCGCACTGTATGGCGTCAGCAATTAAAACTACTTGATTTTTATTCTATCAACATATTAACATTGAGCCTCGCACATGACACGTCTCATGGGTTACAAGAACACTAAAAATGGTTCACACAAAGAAATGAATTTATTCAAAAAAAACTTAATGACATCAAATTTGACATGTAAATAGCTTTACAGATGGCTAGCTCAGTTGGCCCCTCCAAACAAGTCTCTAGCTAATCAGGATAGCTACTCAGGGGTATTTTCCGGGCCATGATATGTTGCAACTTGTCGCTCTGTTAGAATCACTGCTGTCGACACTGCCGGGATGCGCAACTCAGACACTCAGAGGATGGCGGTGGACCGGTCAGCCCGTCCACTCACATCCACACACAGTCCACAAGTGGTTTCTCTCCACTCCCGCCTCGGAGCAGCATTCCAAGAAACAAAATAAACGGAAATATCCCAGTGGTGTGTCCCTATTCTCATAGGCTGTAGACTTGCGCATTATAGTTCGCGAAGAAGAGCGCTCAGTTTAGTTAGCAGCTCCCTCTCGAACTAGTTCGCTCTTTTAGTTCGTTAGTTCGCGTCTCGAATTCAGAGAAACGGATCGCTCGCTCGCCTTGCTACCGCTACTGCACGCGCTATTTTGTTTGTTATGTCAGTTTTATTAGGACATAATCATTTTTTGTCGTTTCTAAATGGAATTTAATATGACCTTCTTAACAAAAGTTATTGCTTAATAATAGCCCTTTCAAATGACATTAGCATGATCAGTTGCCGCCGATAAACCAAAGTGCTCATTGTCCTTTCCACAAATGGGTAAACTGAATAACTGTGCTGTTTTTACTATCTACTTTACATGCATTCGTAGAATATTAATTTTTTAAATGGATTTATTTATTAGTTCATGGAAGAAACATTACTTATAAAAGGCACTAATGACCCCGCCGTCGACGCGCCCTTAAACCCCAACAACAACAACAACAACAACACAACATTACTTATAAAATATTATAAATGCGTTTATTTTGATGAATTAAAATACCCGTTTATAAGTAATCGGCTTTTTTTATTTAAATATAGTTTTGGAAATCATGAACAAAATATAATTCTACTATTGGCTTCAAGTTAAGTACTATACAACAGAAACAATATGACCTGTATTATTAAGAAAAGTAACAGTAATGCTTCCAATGTGATATCTAACAATTAGACATATAAAAATGACAGTGACCCTTGAATGAGAAAGTGGTAACAATAACGAAAGTGCGTAAAGTTCCAGTAAATTGGAAGTCATTGAGCTATTTTTTTATTAGTGTAGGAGGGGAGGATAATCCAACACACATTAACAATATTTTGGAGACGAATGAAACTGATGAAGACAAAAAAGTTAAAATCTTTTTGAATTTCGCAAGTCATTTCTTTACATAACTTTCACAAATCTGTTAACCAACAGACTGAGATAAGTATTATATTATGTCAGCTTTAAAATCTGCACTAGAAAAATGTAAAAGATACTGTTTCTTTGGTTAAGAAAACAAGAAAAAGCCTTTAGAAGCCAAATTCTCCACAGAAAGTGATAATATTAAAAATAATGCTCTAGTATTCGTTGATAAAATTCTGGAGTATCTTAGTAAATAGTTAAATTTTAATGAAAGCAATTGGCTATAGAAAATCCAAAAATAAAATTTAAAACACGAAGTTTCATTTGATGGCTGTGAGACAATATTAGAGGTTCTAAATTTATGAGAAAAAATCAGTATCAAAGTGAACGAACTTTACTGTGAAATAACAATATTACACGAAATCTAGGTAAAAGTAAGAGCGTATTTCATTAGTAAAAATGATCTTTTGATCGTCATTAATTTAACAACTGATAGCGATAAAGCATATTAAAATTTTACTGTAGACAGAAAATTGTTAAAGATGCAAGAAGTACAAAAAAATATAGCTTAAAAAATAAAATAGTAAAAAAACATATACTTTGTCCTTTTCTATTCTTTCGTAAAATATATTTTTGAAGTGTACTATATTTTTATAGGTTATCCTAAAAAAAAACATTCTACCATTAACCGAAAAAATGTTGGTAATCCTAGCGGCGAATGGTAGTAGTTCGCGACCGGGAATGCTCAGTTTAGTTCGCGAACGGTACCGCTCAGTTTAGTTAGCGAACGGTAGCACTCAATTTAGTTCGCGAACGGTACCGCTTAGTTTAGTTCGCGAGCGGTAGCGCTGTGTTTAGTTCGCGAACTAGGTCGCTCAGCTCTGGAATTCCAGAAAGACAGCTCGTTCGCTCGCTTTGCTAGCGCTACTTCAAGCACTCTCTTCTTTGTTATAATCTTTGTGGTTACTGATAGTTGTCTTTTAAGTGTTAATGGGATCAAAGTGTGTTTTGTTTTGACATTCCATGTTAAATTTCCGTTTTTGACTTCTGCAATAATTATTAATGTTTAACAGTTACATTTTTTTAATTTTATTTTTATATCTGTCTCTTCAGTGAAATGTGTCCACAGCGAACTGTGCTACCTTTTAGATAATAAACTAAAACAAAAGTTGGTCTTCGGGAAAGGATCGAAGGAACTAACGAACTAAGGAGCGAGAGATCTGGGAACTAGTTCGCGTAGTTCGCTCGTGGGAGCGCTCTTCCGAACTAGTTCATTCGCGAACTACACAAGACTAATAGGCTGGCCCTGTGGTTATCGAAGGCGAAGAATCCTCCAAAAGCTGGGTTGCTTGTCACTTGTCACCATATTTCTCAAAGCTTTTGTCCTGCTGGACTGCTCCATTCATACCGGCGACACCGCAGCGGGTGGTAAACAGCTCTCCCTCGCTCGTCCCATACTCAGGGGCGGTTCTAGGTCCACCCCCGACATTGTAATTTTGGATACTTTTTTGTTTAATTTTTTTTTTTTTTTTAGCTCTACGGATTTGAGGCCTGATGAGGCTATAAAGACTACCCCATGACCGACTCAAGGGCAAGCCCTCTGAACCAAAATTCACTCAAGCCAAGCCCCCCCCCCCCCAAACCAAAATCCTGGATCCGCCCCTGCCCATACTGCCTAGCTTTGGGAACGCGACTTATTACAGTGTATATTACAACCTAACCACAAATTGCTAACATTTTTCCTGAAATATTAAACTTTTAGGAAGTTGTACAATATGGAAGGAAATACATTGAATAATGTCTCTCGCTAAATGTAATGTCACGTAGAGCGGCAATATCGTAAGGTCGAGTAGAACACGAACAGCCAACAAGTGTTATGTTATAGCTCAGAGATAATGTACTGTTTAAAATTTCAGTAAATGAAATATAGGAATGAGTTGGGTAAAGAAAACTTTTACCTTGCAAAACAGAGAAATTACAACTTTAAAAGAAAAAAAAATACAGCTATAGTATTGGGATGGGGGGGGGGGGGGAGGGCACAGAAATAATGAGCAGAGAAAATACATAGAATATACTTCAACTCGTAAATTATCTGACTTAATCTTTAGCCGTAAGATGGTAGAATTTTAGCGCATCTAGGGTGTATTACAAAAACAATAGGAATTCTTTTCATGGGTTATACTCTATGCATATAAAATTCAATTTCTTTTACTTGTACTTAAAAGTGAAGATTTTCTTTCATAGGCGAAGAGGTCAAGTATTGGAAATAGTGAGAGAAATTATAAATAATTTACGAAAAATGTTGAAAGAATTTAAAGCTGAAATTTGTGGAGGGCAAAATAGGCAGGTAGAGGAAAAGGGAAAAATAGGCGTGTAAGGAAATTGTCACCGGAGTGTGTACTCCACTGCAATTAAATTAAGGAATTAAGATAAGAAGAAAGAACAAAGTATCTCTCGGCGTTATGAATTACGAGGTTTCCATCGTCAGCGGGGAGTCACTGTGAGGCACGGATGTGATTTGATTAACATTTTCAGTGATAAAAGACCCATCAACGATACCGGTACCATTAGTTTTGCCGCGATTCAACATCTAATTGATTATCATTAGATTTACCTTGGTATTATTACAT
>JARYHS010013630.1:226735698-226789462 GCA_031002005.1 Vandiemenella viatica
AGAGTGTCTTTTCGTCCTAACAGAAGAGGACTGGGAAAATGAACGGAAGGGATTCGGCATGTCCTTTTAAAGAAATCATCTCAGCATTCTCGCCTGAACTGATTTCGGAAAACCAAAGGTCTATCGGGAAATTGGTGCTTTATTAATGACAAACGAGTGATACAATCTTCTGCGGGACAGGGATAGCTCAAGACCGAAATTTTGTCTTAAAGGATGGTACAATTTAGACAATAACGGCAGTTATAATCTTCTTCCCGTACTCGCTATTTACTTTACTTAACTACTGACTATTTACTATCTCAAATAGCCTTTCAACTTGAGTCTAAACTATTCTAGTTTTACGTTAATTGAGTTATTTGGTTGTTTCCAATAGAAAGTACGTTTTATGTCACCTTTTGCACTTAAGATAACGTTTATCGTTCGCCCTCCAGTTATTATTTTATCTTTTGTACTTCCTCTTCTTTACATGAAGGAATACGTATACTATACCTGAAATTAGCACTCTTTCTTCAGGTAAACCATCCATTCTACAATCAATATTTTACTATGTGCTCTGAATCACACGTTTGTAACGCGACTTCTAGTTCACGATGTATTAAACTCAACACAAATATTACAAGAATATATTTTTATTCGCCCTCAGGCGGAATTATTTTTACATAATTAAATTTCCACACATCTGAAGTCTGACTATCTACATACTAAATTCGCAGCTATTTCATTGCAGCAATCTAACCAGTCTTAATCATGCTTCTCTATGCATTTATATTTTCATGCATCTTAATACATCCATCATAAAATAAAATCATTTCAATAGAATAGGTTCATCTTAAACCACCATTTACATCTCAGTTGGTCCACCCACAACCATCATCTTCGGTTTCTATTGGTACCGAAGAAACTCCTAAAATATAACCAGTATCTAATATTCATAATATTAATAACAATAATAATAATATACTTGTTTTTTACATAAAATTGCAAACTAAGGGGCACATGTCCTTTATACAGCGCTGTAATTTCAGGGACATAAATGTTAAGTTCGATATTGTACACGGTTTTATTACAGTTTCTAATAAAAGAAAACCATGATGTGTGCTAAATGCCACACAAATCGAACTTGCGAAAGAAAAATAATCAGTAACACAGTGTAATAGCTAACACTTTTCTCTATAGTGGACATTTAGTTCGCGGTATTCCCGTGTGTATGAATCAGGGAACCAGAGAAGTTTTGCTTACGACGTCTCAGTGCTTTGCGAGGCTGACTACCTCATCTGGGAACACTTCCTCGGAAACTCTTCCACGCAGGCATTAAAGACGGCGGTGCGGTGTCGCGATGCTCTCTTAATCACGCTGGCGACCAGAAAACTGCGCTCGAGTTGCACGTGGGGGAGCGATAAAGCGGGCCGGGCGCGCGCCTGGCTGCGACCATTAATTCCGGGCGGCGAGGCGATCGCCAGCCACTCGCCCCGCCGCGCCGCGCAGACAGTAAGCCTGTTTAATTAAGGCCGTATAGTGGTGCGGCCCGGTTAATGAAGCTATCGTTAGCAAGCGGCTGGCTGCCTGCTGCGGGTGATGCGCTCCGCGGTGGGAACAGGTGTGCGTCTTCAAGGCGATGGCACGGCGCTCGGACCTCACCCACTCTCAAGGGTGTTCCATACCTTCCGTGCTGTATCGAGTGATTCTGACTGACGAATTACGGTCAAAACATTGTATTGGTCCATTGTGGCTTACTATTTTGGTTCAGAAAAGAGGTAATTTAGTACTTAAAGTTTTACATTAGGACTTGATGTTCTCCGAATCTGGTAACCCAGGAGTTACTCCTCCAAGGCAGTGTCTTCGGAAATTTAATTGGCATTGTTTCCTTGGCTTACTCGATGATATTATGTATTCATAGATATTTCGTTTTGAGACAAGCTATGATTTCAAGTTACTGAATAACAGTTGAACCCCTTGAATTCAGGCGAAAGGGTGTGAGAAAATTTTCCTTTGATGGTAAAGGAGTCGGGGACTAGAAAAGAGAAGAGAAAAAGATGACAAAAACACTGTCAGAGTTGGAAGTTGGAATTCGTTAGGGGCAGGAGTAGGTAGGTATTGAAAAATCATGAGATGGGTAGCTGGGGGTGTGAGGACATTGCCATCAGAGGGTGTGTGTTCCATTGCAATTGAAATTAAACCTTTTTGAAGACTGCACAAACACATGCATCATTAATGATATCCGGTTATTTAGTTTATTGACTATAAGATAATTTTACTTTCGAATTAATTATTTTTCTTCTACTTTAATTCGTCGCAACTGTTCCCTTTTGATGATAAACTTTAATATATATATATTTAAACATAAATATTTGTCTCCCGTGTCAGTTGCGTTAGACTATTAGTCAAAGAAACTCCTCTACAAATGAAACTCGAAAATTTCATGGTTATTATTTGTAACAAAGATACAATTTCTTGACGGCCATTATATCGTATAATAACGAACTCTTGGTGCTGAGTAAAACTATATTATTAGCAAAATTGTTGTCTGATTAATGAAATTTACTTAATCCTTGTTTATGTTAACGTGTTGTATTGCATGCTGCGTTCAACACAACGACATTTTGACGAATACCATTAATTTTCTGAAAATCAGCATAACTTTAGAAAAGTTGGTCTTATAGTTACTAAATAGCTTGTATATACATAAAAAATTATTTAAGTAATACTTACAGTTCACTAATTATTGTTAAATTTATGAGCAATCAGAAATCAGATGGCACGACGCTGAGTACTATCTTTTATTACAGTTATGCCTTTAAGACATTTTCGGAAAACCTGTCTGTTAGATAGAAGACATTTTTTCGCATCTACTCAAAAAAAATTGGAAACATGTAAAGTCACATCTGACATAGGTCCACAATTTTTCACATCTTTATAATCAATTTTTAGAGATATATTTGCTATCGTCAGGTTTGTCAGAATTACCCTTCAAATTTATACGAAAATTAAGAAATTATAGCTTAAAAAATGAGACCTAATGCTGTTTTTTTGTTGTGTACTAACTGTCAGCATGAGAAAATGAAGGTCACATGACATATGTTCGTATCTTAAGACAATGGAAAGAGAATCCTGCAAACAGAAGAGCACTCTGTTTCAGAACTTACTTTTATACAGTAGAAATACGGTATATGGAACAGTATTTTAAATGTTATTTTAATAATTGCGTTGAAAATCATAAAGGGAACATGACAGACATTTCCTTTTATGGTCCTTTTTGTAGACAGATAGAATCATTTAAGTATGGTATAACTTGAAACGCGCTGTTGCTATGTTTTTGTGTATGCAGATGTTATGGTACTTTGTTCGCATAAGGGTGTTTGAATAAGACATTTTTAGTTACTGACGTAGAAGGAAATGATGTCACCTCCTTTAGTGTGTGAGATAAGGAACTAAACTTAACAAATGGCAGAAATATTTCGCACATTTGTACAAACATTAGTTTTTTCCCAAACGATTTGATGATACGTAGGACACAACAATGCTTTTAATATCCTATAAAGAAAACTATTAATTTATCCATTTGGTCAGAATTTATCGGCCATGATTCACCTGTATGTTTATATTCTTACTATCGCCTTCTGTTTACCTAACCTCAAATTGATGGCAGCTACGAGAATGTGAACCCAAAGTATTCCGTGACTTTCAGTAGGCTGACAACTCTGAGGAAAATGAACTTTTTCTGAGAGCTTATTCTCATTAAATCACAGCCGCTTGTGAAATGTGCCAGTTTCGATTTCTTTGGACTGACGTGATAATAACTTTTCTTTTAACTTCTGTTGTCTCTTGAATGCTTAACAGCTTTCTTTAACGCCTTAAATAAAAGCCATCTTTGTTACGCGGATCAACTTTCTCAGTCGTCCAAATTTCGCAGCTACAAGTGATGATGGGAGAGGCAATAGTGCTCTATATCAGTGATTTTGACTTAGAGGACAGCATTACAGGTCATTGAAGTGATGTTGCAGCTGCAGGAATGCACTCTGTGACGTAGTCTCCAGTCAGCGGGGGGGGAGGGGCGGACTCAGAGGGCGCGTCGACTGCCCCCAGCCGAGTGGGTGGTTTTGGTGACGTGGCTGGACCTTGCATAGCGAAGAGACTACAGTGTCGAGGACCTAGGAGTTGGCTCTGTGTGGACCCATTCTTTGGTACAGGCGAGTAGCGATACTGCTACTTTTGGAGCACAAGGTGCTGGGAGTCTATGTGCCTGGTTGATTGGAAGACTGGATGCTCCTTGTTGGCGTTACGCACTCAGGCAGTAAGAGCTTGGCGCGGACAATATGCGACTTTTCCCACCTTCCGGTTTCCGGCTCTAAGACCTCGGGTGCATGCAAATGACGAGACCCTGCTGGAGGATGGCGGACGGTAGCGGTCAACCAACGTGTACCGTTGAAGGTGACGGTCATGTCGATGGTATTCGCCTTCGGTTACGTCGTGTCTCGTCTCACTATACCCGCTGTAATAGCCGGTAATTCCTCATTTAGCCTGGTGTGTGGTGGTGGTTATGTGGGTTCTGTGAGGGGGGTAATGATAATCAACTCGGGTACTCCTCAGCATCCCTGTAACTCTCTCTCTCTCTCTCTCTCTCTCTGTGTGTGTGTGTGTGTGTAATAAAAACAAGTTAGTTCATGTTACATTATCAATCTCCACTCTTAGTATAGTGGCATGTTGATCTTTTATTTTCCATTGTACCACCTAATTTCATTTTTAATACTTATAAAAGCACATTAGTTTCCTGTGATTTTACTTCCTTACGGGAAACAATTTTCCTGTAACCTGCTACCATTACATAGAATTTAAAAATGTTGTATTTTATTATGTTACTATTAATGACAGCAAAGGCTAAATGCGCTTTGAATATAAACAATGTCAACGGGTCTTTAACAACACACTAGATTTATTTATATTAGAATTTTATAATTAGTTATACTGTTAATAAAGTATTTAGTGCCCGTGATGTTAGCCAGAACAAACATACAAAAATCTGTCTTGAAATTTGAACTAGATAAAAATACTGAAATTTGATGATTATACATTACCAGTTTTCATTGTGAAATGTGTACGAGAAACTAAAGCATACTTTTCAGAATTAACTTCTGAATCTGGCACATCCTCTTAAATATTTTACACTACATATTAATATTATTCAATTATATTTATAAATGAAAAAAATGTAAACCAACGGGTAAAATTTTATGCAGCGCATTGATTTAGCTTCTATAGCTGTACTAATTTTGATGATATTATGATTTAAAAAGTTGACATTCCTGATACCATCTTTGTACTAACCTCGATTCTGAGGTAACATTACTAACAAAGATTAAATGTAACGTTCCTGACTACAATATTACAGAATCTACGTAATTCCACATTTGGTTGGATACCATTACATTTTTACACTTGTGAAATACTTTATCAATGGCAACGCCCATGTCTGCTTAAAGAAGATACGCAAAATACGTGTAGATTTCAGCTTTAGATAATTTCTGGTGTCAAAAAATTCATTTTGAAGTAAGAAGAAAAATTTTCTCTCAAAGCTTTTACAGCACGTCAGTTAGTCGTCCTTTTCAACTATCGGCAATGTTATTTCGACCGCACTTCCACATAAAACGTCCATCACAATTAAAATAATTTTAGCAGATGCAGCCAATGAATGCACATTTCTATGCATCTGAATAAATATGTTGTGATTTAATTTATTGTCAGCGGACACAATGGACAGAAGCCCCTTTGAATTGCAGCGGAGCCCGAGCCCCGCAGAATGAAATACGCGCCCGCGCGTCCGCGCGCTACCACTGAGTCGATTATTCGACTTTATACGTGCTCCACAATTGTTATTCAAATTTTCCTCTGTCCGAAGCAGATGACAGGCCTGCCTGCGCCTGCTAGTGGATTCAATTCCGTATCTCCTTGTTTTTAATTTCTGTTTGTGTTGTTGCTCTGTATTCTACTCGAATATCTATAACTTGGTTCGGCTGATTTACCACTTTATTGGCTTGGTATCTGTTTACAGCAAAATCCGATAACTCTCGAACATGATAAGATATGTGAAAGGATTGTTACTAGGTTCCTCCATTCTCAGTCATTCCGTCATTTACGACCTGACAAATATTGTTCCCCTTGCGTGAAAATCTTAGTAAAACGTTTATGGAAGCTATCGCCTAGGAGTCTCCAATAGGAATTGCAACTATAAATTCCTCTGTTACGACCTGCTAACAGAATTTTAAGTTGATCCCACACTTATCGTGTTTGTATCTATAGTATAACCTGGTATTTCAAACTACAAAGTGATGGAACAGACTACATTCCATAAACTGTTGACTAAACTTTTGTTACTTAACCCTTGCAACAGTTTCTCAGCCCAATGTTTGTTAAAAACGTAATAAAATGTGAATGTAACCTTTTTATACTGTCTAAAGAACAAATTTTAAAAATTCTATACATATTCACGTGCGTCGAACTGTTGTACAATTATAAACCAGACTTGTTTCCATAAAGGGACAGCAAAAGAGATATTGAATATAGTGAATAATTGTTGCTGAATCCATTTAATATCTTACTGCCTGAAAAATGGTTTTCGCTAACTCGTTGCCAATACGCAAACAGTTAGAAAATCCCAAAGGCTGACATATCATCCAAGTACCTCAAGTGAAGCGAATTTACTATAATTACCATAGATTTGATGTGAATTTTTAATATATGGTGGCCCACAGCTAGCACACAGTTATAATAAATATTTAAATAAAAATGTTGACGGAATGAACAATTAACGTAGTGCGTTTCCACGGATATAATAATTATTTTTATAAAAATTTGACGTAAATTATTGCAACTGCGTTCTGAATATTCTTGAATGACTCTGGAATAACACCCTTATAGTATCTGAAAAGTCCGGGAATGGTTTGTGTACCGGGTATTGCCAGCTACGTTACCGATAGCGAGGACAAATCCTCTTCAAGGTTGAGTATTCTCAATTATAAGTGTAGTGAGAAACTCGAGATATCGTGGGCCGTGTCCAAGAAAATTGTGTCCCTCACGTCAAGGATATGTTCCGACAGTTTGATACGGCTTAGTCGACGAAACGACTTTTAATTTCAAAACGCAAAAAGTCATACCCTAAAAATGAAGACAGCAAAGAGTGAGATGTGCGAGAGGGAACTGGATATACAGTCAGCGAACTGAACAGTGCTGGAGTTAGAATTATTTCGTTTTACTGTAGAAAAATCTTCATGATGTCCTTAGTTTGAAATTAAAGCATAGCGTTTCATTGTGGCGAGAAACTTGTTCTAGTGGTTTGAGTTTTTAGTCGGTATAACTGATAGTGGTAATGTGAACTCAATCGTAAAGCACGAATTGTCTACCGTTGTGAAACCTTAAGTGCCTAATTAATCCGATTTTATCTCATACAATATTATAAAACAAAGTCATAATGCATGATTAATTTATTGTTAAGCTATCCGATTTTAAAAGGATGTTACTATATGGTTTATGATTTTCATTGTTTTAAAATAATTTCATGTTTCTATTGATCTATGCCAATCAACGCTAATATGATGATGACATATGATAACTTGAACATAAATGAATAATCCGTATTTGAAACCAAAAGCCCTCAAACATTTCTTTTACGATTATCGAATTGATATATGGTATTGGTTTTAATTAATGTTACTAAGATCGTTTATTTTTGTCATAAAGACGTAATTAATGTCATATTAGAGTGTAAAATATTTTCTCATTCCAAAAAAGTATTGTTTCATCAATGGTAGAATTAATATTCAAAGCAACTGATTTTATAATTTTTTTAAAATATTAATAATAACCAAAACAAGTTTTTAGCAAAAAAAACTTAACGAATCTGATACTTCTAGCAAGATTTATTGAAAAAAATTATATGCACCATTCGATGAAGAATTTAAATGATCACATGGTAAATATGTCATGAAAGTTCTTTTTTTGAAAATGTTCAGAAGTTTTCCAGGATCTGCAATAAGTTTTTCAAACTGTACTTGTATGTGTGTGTATTTGAGTCATATATACAATTAAAAACCCTATAATGAACTATATTTTTAAAAAACTTTGCTACTGATTTTTAAAGAAATTATTTTTTGTGAATTTAATTTAATACATAAGCTGTGTACGGAGCTCTCAGTATGCAAGAGTTAATCGCGCTTCACAATGCTAGTTTTCTCCCCATTCGACTTAATAAAAGCATTAAAAGAAAAAGCCCATTCCCTACTTTGCTTAAGAGACTTTTAAACAGTTTTGAAACTGCGTATGTTGATAACAGTATTGTGGCTCAAATCTATTGCAGACAACTGAAAGCGATATGGAATCCATTCACATATATAAAAGTAACATTATATACTCAGGAGCAGCTCTAATCAAGCGGTATGCAGGAGGAACCAACGTTTCGAAACCTGATGATTTCTAATACGTTTTAATGATCTTCAATGTTCTTAGATAATAGCGGATCCCTGCTAATTATGTAATTGTATGATAAGTAAGCCAAAACTATGAAATATTTGAAGACATAGCAAATGATACGTGAATAAAATTACCAGTTTGGTGATTCCCTACAAAATAATTAATACAAGAGCGTGAGTTTGTAATTTAAATTTCAAGCAGAACATTCGACAATATCAGAGATATTTCCTTTGCAAGCAAGAAATGCTGCCATGTTTTCATTTTCAACAATGTTTTGACATCTAGTTTAGTGCTTTATGATATTCAGCAGAAGCACATAAATAATTTAAGTGACGAAAATTTACTTAAAGAACTCTGTTATTTAAGGACGTAGCCTTGAAGTTGATAGCGTGTTTAGACACTCTTACAATATCACTGATTTGTATTCTCTATTCTCTTCTCTGTCAGATAATCTTAACGAATTTAAAACATATCGTGCCTCACATAGTCTCAACACCATAAATGAATGTACAATCCACTAAGGAAAATTAGACTGCCGGATTGGTATATAAGTATATTGATTAATTGCATTGTAAAAGGAAGAAACTGATGAGGAAAGGAAAAATCATCGGATGCTATAAAGGAAGCAGGTATCAATGAGCATAAGTAAATGAAGAGATCGGTACAAGAACGAAAAAATGGAGAAGAGCAAAGATATAAACAAAGATATAGAAATAACAACGATTAACCATCTCGTTTAAATGTTTATTAAGGTAAAAAATTAAAATAATTCTGCTTGTAGGCATAATTAGTTCCACATTTGTATATAAGAATGTAATTACTTATATTTATAGTATAAGTTGATATATTTACAATTCGTGACTTTCTTTAAAGTGGTACCGAAGACTTACACTGATACTGCGATGGAAAGATTTTATGCAGTTTGTTGAAAAGAGCATAACGGAAGTTAATGAGCAAAAACCTATTAAACCAAATATAGCATTAGAGCTTACAATACTAAACAGCAAAAAAAATGTAACTGGTTGTACACTTTGCTGAAAGATAACATAGGCGTTTTTTGTATACTGTAGGCTTGTATTTTGTTAAAGTTAAATGTAAATTAAACTATTCTTATTAATTATAGTCAAGTCGAGGTCAAGCTCATACAGCGTAATTATATTGTTATTTACAAATTTCCTTTCCCGCACGAGGCAGCGCCTTACACAAAGCGCTGTGTCAGTATAAGAGTTATATTTGTGATAAGGAAGAAGTATACATTGAACATAGGCAGTTTTAATTTTAGTGTATTTACTGCCGTACCTGTGACGTTTTGTTTGATAATCAACATTAAAATCTTCAGTGTTATTTCAAAGTTATGTTGGATCCTTTCTGATAGATGGTGTTACTGATCCTTTGCCTTCCGCAATGCTAGAAATGACGTTTTTGTTGTGTTTGTTGAGGCTGTAGAGCCCTCGATACAACTCTCATTTGTAATGAACCTGGACCAACTATTTTTCCAAAATACTGACCGTGCCTTAGAGCAAGATGCCGCTATACCTTTGTAATACATGTTAGCGTCATCTGTTCTTCCAGTCAAAGTCACAATATTTTGACTTTGTTATATTGAGAGTGGAATTTTGTGCCCCATAATTCTTACAGTTCTGATCTTAGGGGGTACCGGTAAACTGAAGACGACAATTAAAGTTATACCAGGAACACAATACAGTAGAGACGCTATGAGGAAGATATAAATGAGAATGAAAGATAATTCTTCCCTACTGGCGACTCCAGGATAACGGCGATTTAAAGTAGTTGACAGAACTCTAATGCATATGGGCACAATGAGCAACTAAACACCGAGCGTGGTGGGTGAGCGGTTAACGTTCTGCCTCGCATTCGGGAGGACGCGGGTTCGAATGCCCGTCCGGACATCCATATTTGGGTTTTCCATGGTTTCCCCAAATCACTCCAGGCGAATGCCGGGATGCTTCCTTCAAAAAGGCCATGGCCGAATTCCTTCCCGTTCTTTGTCCCCTGTCCCATCCCGCCTCTAATTAGAATGACCTCGACGTCGACGAGGCGTAAAGACATAAGTAAAAAAAAAAAGCAACTAAATCTATATGCATTAAGGTTAGAGTACGATGAAAAGTCGAAACAAAGTTGAAAAGTTTTTCTCATACATAAGTGTACAGATTCTTTTGTTTTAGGGTTACAGAATTTGCTCCCAAAGCAAAAGCTGTTTCTCCTTTTTTTCTATTATACATTTACTGCTGTGAGGGCTTTATTTCACATACTGCACGCTATATAAAGGACACGACGTTGCACCCTACTTTTCACCCCATTTTTGCATTTAAAGAATAGTGTTTGAAGGAAGCGTCCTGTTTAATTCATTGATCAGGAGCTGCTGCATATGGACGTGAAAAGGTGGAATCGATATCTGAATGTGCGATGATAAAATACACTAAACAATTATTGCAAGATGCCTGATGACAAACTCTGCTTTTTGTTCAAACCAATCTTCAAGAATATTAGAAGACGACTCTTATTAGACGAATATTAGAAGAGAACAGGAGCCTGGCCTCTCATCCTGGAGGACGTCTGTTCGAATCCCCTTCCGAGCATTTGGATTTGGGTTTTCCATGGTATCCCCAAATCACTACAGGCGAATTCCGGGATGCTTCCTTCAAAAGGCCATGGCTGAATTCCTTCCCGTTCCTTGTCCCAGTTCCATCTCACCTCTAATGACCTAAACGTCGACAAGGCGTATAGCCATAAGGGAAAAAAAATTAAGCAGGATCTATCTGCAATGTAACGTTGATAGTTTTTCTTATTGTTGCATTTTTTTGTAGTGTGAGAAGATTACTGATACACAATTTCCTGTTTTAAGATTAAAAAAGTTTATTTGTAATACAGCCTGCTAATGAAGAGGATATGAATATTTTTCATTACTTATTTGTTTTAGTTACTAAATATATCCGCAACGCATTACACCTGGCCATCACCACTGCCGTTTTTAGCACAAAATGTTTCCTATGATTATTCACGCGTTGTTGGGAGAGGATTGGGTTCAAGGAGCAGGAAGGAATTCGGCCATGAAATTTTATACGAACCATCGCGACATTTGCATGGAGTGATTTCTGGAAATCATGGAATACCGAAATCAAGATGGCCAGACGATAATTTGAGTCCGTGTCCAATTTAATGTCAGGCGCGAGTGTTAATGGTCAACCACAAGCTCCGTTACAAAATGGGTTCTAGTTCTTTATTAAGTGAGCATTTAATTGAACAAAATGTGAAATACGAAGACCTTTTGCTAGTCGTATTATTTCAAGGCCATATATGAAATGGCAATACGTACACAGACGGAAAAAAAAATCCCAACACCAAGAAAAAATTATTGTAGAGTAATGAAATTTGGACAATGCATTTGTCAAGTTAACATGTTTAATTGATTAAATTTTCAAGATCACAGGTTAATTTAAGCTCAAGAAAATGCATTTCAAATGTGAAATACTGTTAAATTAATAGCCGGTGTAACCTCCAGAATTTTGAATGCAAGCCTGCAAACGTGAATGCATTGTGTCATACAGGTTTCGAATGTCACTTTGTGGTATGGAGTTCCATGCTTGTTGTACTTGTGCTGTCAATACTGGGACGGTCAGTGCTGGCTGTGGATGATGCTGGAGTTGTCGTCCAATGATATCCCATACGTGTTCAATTGGAGACAGATCTGGTGATCTCGCAGGCCAAGGTAACATGTCGACACTCTGTAGAGCACGTTGCGAGACAACAGCGGTATGAGGGCGAGCGTTATCCTGTTGAAAAACTCCCCCTTGAATGCTGTTCATGAATGGCAGCACTACAGAAATTCGAGCTGCAGTTGGTACCACAGTGACACAACGAACTGTTAGAAATCGGTTACTTCAAGGACAGCTCCGAGCCAGGCGCCCTGTAGCGTGCATTCCACTGACTACAAGCCATCGCCGTTTGCGACTCCAGTGGTGTCAAGCCAGAGCTCATTGGAGGACGGAGTGGAGATCTGTTGTGTTTTCTGATGAAAGCAGGTTCTGCCTTGGTGCCAGTGATGGCCGAGTGTTGGTCAGAAGGAGGCCAGGGGAACGCCTGCAACCAAACTGTCTGCGGCCTAGACACACTGGACCTACACCTGGAGTCATGGTCTGGGGAGCAATTTCCTATGACAGCAGGAGCACTCTTGTGGTTATACCAAACACACTGACTGCAAATTTGTACGTCAGTCTGGTAATTCAACCTGTAGTGCTGCCATTCATGAACAGCATTCAAGGGGGAGTTTTTCAACAGGATAACGCTCGCCCTCATACCGCTGTTGTCTCGCAACGTGCTCTACAGAGTGTCGACATGTTACCTTGGCCTGCGAGATCACCAGATCTGTCTCCAATTGAACACGTATGGGATATCATTGGACGACAACTCCAGCATCATCCACAGCCAGCACTGACCGTCCCAGTATTGACAGCACAAGTACAACAAGCATGGAACTCCATACCACAAAGTGACATTCGAAACCTGTATGACACAATGCATTCACGTTTGCAGGCTTGCATTCAAAATTCTGGAGGTTACACCGGCTATTAATTTAACAGTATTTCACATTTGAAATGCATTTTCTTGAGCTTAAATTAACCTGTGATCTTGAAAATTTAATCAATTAAACATGTTAACTTGACAAATGCATTGTCCAAATTTCATTACTCTACAATAATTTTTTCTTGGTGTTGGGATTTTTTTTTCCGTCTGTGTATATTTCCCATAATTGACTTGTAGTATTACGAGGTTTCTATTGGCAAGTACACTCTGATCGTATATTATTTATGTCAGTACTAATAGAATTCTCTGACTTTAATGCAATAATATCATATACAATAGCACCATGTGTTAATATAGTAATATTCGGTGCTTCTCGACTGAGTATTAAGTATTTACGGTGATAATGAATAGGGAAACACAATATTTTATCCATCATCCTTATTTTCCCTTTTCCATTCATCATCTAGTAAAGATTATGAGTCTGTAAAAAGTGTTTGTCAAGCAAAAGATGGTTTCAAAACTTCATTCATATAGCGGGTATTTATTATTAATTAAACTTTCCCTATTTAAGGGGGCGTCCATAAATTACGTGAATTGAAATAGGGGGGGGGGGGGTCTACGGAAATCTCACGTGAGGGTTTTGGAAAAATTGCCGGACTGTAGAGCTAAAAAGAAAAAAAAAGTCGATTTTGGGTGGGGTATTTCGTCGAAAAGTGGGAGTGTTACCGGCTTTTGGAAGGGTAAGACCTTACAAAAAAAGGTCTCAAAAAGAGAGGGTGAGGAGGGGGGGGGTTCGGATCAGATCTCACGAAGTCTCACCAGATGGGGGGGGGGGGGAGGGTCCGGAAAAACACCTCACGTAATTTATGGATGCCCCCTATCACGTTATAACATGGAAAGTAATTACCGTACTAGTACCAAAATTGGTGTAATTAATGTCAAGGACATGGGGAAGAGAAATAATGCATAATCGATCAAATTGAAACACTTTTAATGTGCTGCTACGGTACATGATACCATTACCGGTGTCATTACTACTACAAAAGGGGCTCAATATGGCGCCCATCATTTTCCAGAAGAGTCTGAAAGCGCAGGATTGCATTCTGCACGACAGAACGAAGCATGAAGGTAGCTATGCTGGCTTCTTCTCTTTATATACTGCGCTTCAGATCAGCACATGTGTTAATGTTCCCCTGGTATACCCCGTTCTTCAGGTAGCCCACAACCAGAAATCACAGGGAGTGAGGCTAGGTGCCAAGCCTTTGGAAACGATAGGCTGTTAATTCGATCAGGTGTGTGAGACTACTGGACGGTGGCGCATGTAAATCATGCACCCCATACTCTAGACATTAATGCTACCAAGTTTGGTACTCGAGTGGTAATTATTTTCCGTGTTAAATAGGGAAAGTTTAATTGTAACCACCCGGTATTTCCAGGTGAAATTGAGACCAATGTAACTTCAACTTTTCTTACGACCGTTACAATTTTGATGACGATAAACAATAATCATTTGTTTATCACTCGTTGAGTAAATCTAATCAAGGAGTACGAAAACCTCATGGCAACTCGTTCTCATTTTTTTTATAAATGGATGTGTCCTAATCTTTCATAAAAACTGTACTTCTTTTTTAATATCTTTCAAAGTATTTTATCCACCTTACGTGTTGAAAACCATCTGATAACGCCATGCACTTTTACAGCAATTATTTTGTGAGTGGAATTTTAATAGTCGATGCTTCTATTTTGAACTCTGCACTCTATTCGGTGAGTGAGAGCATACATCACTCCGCAAGCGAAGCCCTTCCCTCTCCAGCCCACCAAAAACTTCTCTCGAGCTGTCCTCTGGGTGGAGCCGACAGCTATCGACCAGACACTTCCGCCGTCGATTTGTGCGGCCAAATGTTGGCGGCAATAGGAGGTGCCGAGACGCCCGCTCCGCATCGTTAACTTCCAGCTTTGTTCCGCTTTTAAGCCGCTTAACTGGCTGTTAATAAAATACGTGGCAGCTGGCGATACAGCCGCTTAACTCAAACAGATTTCCTTTGTGGGTGCTCTTTCCCGCGGAACTTTGTGCCGCGTTAAGCCGAGCCAACTCTGAAGCTCAAACCCGCCGCTGTTATTCCGTTCACAACTTGCGCCATTGTTTCGCCATAGATGGGCCCACCTGCAAGGGTTCCGCTCCAATAATAACGGAGCTTATTGTTCAGAATGGAGCTATATTCTCGAGCTCTATAACACACCCACCGGCGGAAGCTTTCAGCATCATACATCATTGGTTGAGAATTCGTAGATACGAGTACATGATGCCAACAAGTGGGAAGCTCTTAATTCGAAGGAGAAAGAAATTTTGTTTTTTGAGCTTATGCTTCACTATCCTTACTGACTTTTTTAAAAAAATGTTTCTGTATTCTATTACTGTGAAAGTATTAAGAAATTTGTTTCTCAATTGGAGCAACCAAACACTTTGAATTGTTACAATTTCAATTGTAGATAATTTCCAAGTGAAACAATCTACAAATACCGAACAAATAAAAAGATATTTTCCAATTTGTTTTGAATTCCTTCTTCGTCATTCCAGTACTACAGAAAATGGGAGGAGATAAGTAATTTATAACTTAACCAAATCCAGCGAATTCGCCAAGTATAGCCAAAAAGATGATATTCCAAATTAAAAATCCATAAATGTGTGTTACGAGCAAATATTAGTTTCTCAGAAGTATCATTACAACATACGTATCCCACTATATATTTCTCTTGTTAGATTCTTTGCTTCGGTTTCAACTGGAATATTTATCCTTGTTATGGCGGAGAATAAAGGAATGTAATACCACAATGATTCCTGAAGTATATCCACCACATGTTTCGTGATAATGATCTAGATGAAGAGACAGTTTCTGTTGGCTCGTTAAATGCGGATTCCATGAAATGCAAAACGATGACATTCAGCAAGTCCTTAACTATTTATTTCAGAGCTTGAAAAACAAGAAACACAATTTAAGATTGGTAGCAGGACAGTTCCACGTAAAACTGGACTATGACTCAATTAGTCTTATTTATATTTTTGGGCGGACTTTTGCATTTTATTCATATCGAGGGTCGTTAAGGGCTGAAAAAACAGAATCCTGAGAGTCATCATCTTTTTACGTGTCGTGTAGGTATTACAAATTTGTTTTCCGTTATTCTGTTTGGGTAACTTGGAGTTACAAAAGGACAGTGTACATCATCAAGTGTTTGCGGAATTAAAATCATTAGAGCTAAAACAAACAATATGGTCATTAGTAAAGGAAGGGAACTGATAAGTATTAATATAGCACAATCTAATATCAGCCAAGTAAGAGCCTTCAGATATCTTGGAAGTACAATCAGTGAGGACTTGAGATGCCATCAAGAGTTGAAAACTGGTATTGGTGTAGCGAAGGAAGAATTTAATAATAAGAAGCGATTTTTAACTAGGAAAGCAGATAAAGCACCGAGGAAAAGACAAATGTTTCGTTTGGTGTGTGGCGCTTTATGTGACAAAGACGTGGAAACTGAAACGAGAAGATAAGAAACGGATATAAGCGTCTGATGTGGATGTAGAGGAGGAAAGTGAGTAATGTTGAAGTGCTGGAAAGAGCTGATGAGAGGAGGAAAGTGCTGGAAGTCATAAGAGAAAAAAGAACCGGATGGGACAATCGAGAGGGGAGTGCTTGTTAGCAGACGCCTTGGAGGGACTAGTTTATCGGAGAATGGTTACAAAGTCATAGATAAAATCAGAGGAAACGGAAACTACATGGACATGAAGACAGGAGAGTCTCACGGCAGAAATCTAATTATTATGATGATGATTAAATCATGACATCGTCTAAAACAGAAACAAATAGTCCACACAAAACGTTTGCAGTTTCCTCCCCGTCCTCATAACTATCTGGAATCGACTAGGCTAAATCGTATGTTATGAAGTAGAAACAGACTTTCACAAATAACTTGAATTACATACTAGAAGATCTCATTGCTTAAACGATAGACAAATCTTTGCACGGAAATCTATTGTTGCAATAATTCGTCTGGAAAACCAGTATTACACCAGTTGTTGTCTAATAACATTCAGGTTCAAACTACAGAATTGTTATTTATTGGTATCATAGCAAAGTTGACGTGTTAATTGAGAGTAGCACCTTTCCGTTGCAAGATGTCAATTACTGACAGCTGCACGTGAGGCATATGACTACAGTTCGCATTCATTTTGTCTTCGATATGAATCAATGCCGACTTCCTTATGAAGTACAAAACAGTCACCGATTCACACCCACGCGTCCACTCAATCTCCATAACAGACTGCTGCCTTAAGAATCAGAATCGGGACACTGACGTAACCAAAGAAAAACACACACACACATTTTGATTCACAATATACGTACACAACACCATTTATCGTGCACTTCGTCAACGCAGTAACCCCCATGGATAGAGAACTTTCTTCACATTTCACATATTTGTAGATTGAGAAAAAATCTCCAGGTTTTCAACAACGACAAGATAGAGTTTCTTACCGCCTGTGCTGTCCGCATCTTTCTTAGCCGTCTTACAAATCCCAGTAATCCTACTGGGGCAAAGGGAACTACAGCTTAATCAGGAAATTGAAGCGTAGGCTTGCTAGAGGTTAAGGTTCTGTTTATTGCCCGCAAAAATTCCAATCAAAACAATGTTTAGAACCGCAGAATTCTCGAGCTTCAGTTCTAGTATTAACCTATTGAGCCTGAACGTAAAAAGAATCATGAGGAGCCTGGAAGCAGCGTTTGATAAATGGAGATCCGTAGCATCCCTAAAACATTCGCAGAAATAACTTGACCTGTCAGAATATAACTCGAAAGGGGTAAAAATACTGCGTTTTATAATCAAACAGAGCAAGGAATTACATATAAATGTCGTAATTATTCGGACTACATCGAAAGTGCTAGTAAAAAACAACACTTGGAAATATCTCGTCTTCGTCATTTCACTTTATACCCAATAAAAAATTTTCTTTGACCATGTGCTAGCTATGGAGAGTTTAATGCTACCAAATTAAGGCTTGAGACACCTGCAACAGTATTGCATTGTGTTCTTGATCACGCTTTGTCAGAAGAAAAAATTTGTTCGCGAATGCAGCATTATTAGGTTCTTTGACCACTTTATGACAAGATCAATAGAGTGCCATGAACAACAGATTCAAATTCTTTTCCAACAGACTGCGCGGTTATTATATAATCATTGAACTGTGTCTTTAGAGTAACTGAGATAAAATTTCTAGGATACGTCGTCTCTGTAGCAAATGTGAATCGTCCCGAAAAATGATTGCAGTTGCACAGTTTTACCCCTTTTCCCATTGATTCTCAGACAGATTCACTGATTTTGAGCACAAATAGTTAAAGTGAACGCATCACACCGCACGTTGTAGGCACGCTGACGTATTTCTAAGGAATTTATGCTGTTATTTTCGCACATTAATGGATGAAGTGTAGTATTTCATATTTTGAAGATCTTAAATCTTTAATATCGTTCTTTTTCTTATTCCTTCACTGAACTATATTCAAGAAGTAAGGTTTCCGAAGATTACAAGGTCCAATTTTAACAGTGATTGATTTAAAGTAGCAGCCCACACACACTAGCTCTCTGCTTGTTATATATGTGTCCCAATGACAACTAACACTTCTATGAGAGTAATCGGCATTGTATTTTATTTTTTCTTTAGGAATTGACACCTAGCTGCCATTATCAGTCAATTTAAAGGGATCATCATCGTGAGCTATCTAGTAGCAAGGATTACTAGCCACGCTACTTCACCGCCTGGGAGCAGATATCCTTTTGCGTTTCTTCACAGCCGCCTCTAACAGATCTTATGACGACTGTATACAACACGATGGTATTATTATTCGGAATTTCTCCCATTCTTTCAGAAAATTTTAATGTTAAACGAGATGAATGACTGCTACTGCCGCTACCACTTGCTGTCTCCGAGACAGATCATTATTGCTGGCGTGTTTCGATTGTCGTTTTATGTTAATTTTATACCAATGACTGGCGTGTATATTCACTTCAAATATGCAAAATATATTCACGAATCCAGCACAGTCATCTTTCAGTTCATTTTTTAGTTTATTTTAAAACGTACAGCAATTCATGCATGTTACACAATGTTTTACTTTTATATAAAACTAAATGACCATTTACACAGGCTGGCACGAGGGCGATCCTGTTGGATTCCTCCGCATCTGTGTTATATTACAATGGAATGTTTAACATATAGAGACATCAACAAGACTTACAACATACCTGATGTGACATAAAGAAATAGTTAAACTAAATTTAATGGCGAGACTTTGTGAAATGTTTTGGGTTTAAAATTATGAGGTACTTCAACTGTCTTTCCCCCATACGGATATTTAAGATAGATATATAATTAAGAATTGGAGAAAAAAATCGGATATGACTGAAAATAATAGTAAAATAAACTCTCAGCACATTACGAACATCCGCCATCTACGTGTAGCAACAACACTCTTCCGGATGGATTCTGTCACTTTGTTTCTTGAATACTAATTCCTTTGCAAATCTCTACTATGAATAGCTGCAAGTCGTTCTGCTCCGAGAGTACCCTATTCGCTTCGTGCCAATGTAATTTCCTGGCGCGGTGTTGAACTGTATTTTGATGTCCCGCTAGGCGCTAAAGATCTTGGGACAGATTTAACGAAATGGCACGTTGTAATGACGTACTGACCATGCTAAATGCACGCAAAAGCCTGGCCTAAACTTTAAAGTATTGCTGGATATGAACGAGAAAGCACATCCAGTGCCAACATAAGAAATTCGAAAGCTACGTTTATGAACACCGAGGAAATTGGCAAAACGATGCGTCATTTTTAGTAATTATAATTGATACCAATGGAGAACTTTACTAGCCCAATTCGTAACATTTGTTCTTCACTGAAATAAATTAAAATTTCAAGTTGTTCGGAAATGCATCTGCTGAATCTGTCTCAAACATGATGAATCGAAAGGGCTTGTGGCTTCTAATATAATAATTGCAGACAGACAAAGTCACTTACAATCAAAACTGTCCAAGGCAATTGCTTCGCTGAAGTTATCTATATAAAAAAGTTTCAGACTCAGTGGCATAGTAGACTCGTCAGCAGCTGAATACTGCTCTAATACGCGCTCTAGTGCAGTCGAAGATAACCACCTATCCGTTTCATGCAAAGTCTGTCAGAACGACGTGAGTCACTAACGAAGATACCTGAGAGCAGTTGTGTTCTTGTCATGTACAATCTCAATCCACTGTTCACACCGAGCCTGGTGGGAGAACGCTTAAAGATTTCTGGTAATGATCTGGAAGATATTAGTTCGACTACATCAATATTTCAGTTTTCCTCGGTTTTATCAAGTCGCTCTAGATGAATTCCGGGATACCCCCTCAAAAAGATTCTTACTTCTCATTTTGTAACTAACCATACACCTTAACTGCTTTCAGCAACCAAAAGTAAATGCATGTTCGTTGTATGGTGTTGTAAGTTTCGACAATATCCTAATATTCCATAAGGAGTGGAAGAATTATTACAATACTTGCAATGTTGTACGACGTTGTTACAAACAAACAAATTATGGTCTTCTTCTTTTTCTTCGCCAACTTTTCTCAACATTAGTGGTCGGCTGGCTTTGATTTTTTTTTACTTATCACTGCCAAGGTCAAATTTGGAGTTTTGATTTTACGGCCGCATGCCGTTGCTGACCTTCAAGATTTTATAATTACAAACTGCGTACTAATGTAGGAACTGAAGTGTTACCGTCTGTTTGCAAAATGTGTAATTATGTTCTGTGTGTGGTAAATGTATTTTTTGTTTGTGAGATGTGTAGTTTAGGGGGCGGAGATTGGATACTGGCCCAGCATTCGTCTTAATGGCTGCGGAAAACCCAGTCAGGACGACGGGTACGCGGCGCCCTAGGATCTTCCCCAGCTGCGTCCAGTGTGTGTCGCCCAGCGCACTGAGCCACAATGGCAGGTACGTACAAGATCACTCCCGAAAATTTCGATAGCTATATTGCAATTAATTTTCTTCTTTTGGGGGTTCCTGAAGACTGTATGAGATCCTCGTCAAATGGCCTGAGTGGTACTATGTCTGCGTATATTTTAGTGTGTATGATTTAGCTGAACCTACCGCTAATAGGAATTGATTTGAGCTGTAATTCGCACCAATATTCATAACTGCTTGTTGTCAACTTTTTCATTTCCTGATTCAGGCAGAGAGCGAAGTACAGCAGGCGAGTATTTAGGAACTATCATGACGCAGTTCAGTAAGTGAGCGTTTAGGAAGTGGACAAACGGGACTAAAATCTATATGAAGCCTAGGAATTTTTGTAAACGTCGAGAGCTACTCCACAGAAATTAAGGCGAAAAATGCATATTGCTTATCCTACGATCTTCGTTCTAGTTCCAAGATCACGGTAGGATATGCGGATTTTTACGTCCGGCAACACCACCAACAGGGTTTCAACGGCCTGTGCAATTACAAGCTTTCCTTTGTTTACATCCATTACAGAACTTTCGTCAAACGTTTCATAGACATTTAATAAATGCTCAGAAAACATTTTCAGCGAATTTATATCTGACTCAATAAAATAAAAATGTAATTAAAATTTTACGAATAAATATTAGATTGAACATTTGACAGCTGTTAGCGTGAAATGGTGTGAAAAAGTTAATTTAAACAGTAATCTCATAATCTTAGAAATTTCTGCTTATATTTTTGAGCCAAGGAATATTTAAAATCTTAATCTACCAGTATCTTTTCAATAAAATTACCATGAAAACGCTTGTATTTGATATTTCTTTAAAGGGAGTGACAACTGCTTACAATAATTTCACGTAGGCAGCTAGAATTGAACTTTATTTAATCTATATATTATTATTATCTGCAATTGGATCCTGTCACGAAAAGCCTTGACGATTCAGTTTTCTAAGTTTCCATATAGCTTTCATTTTTTCTCTGTGGATTTTCTTCCTTTCTTCGGTCCACTTCGTCCCCGAAATCTTAATGTCTTCATTCTCTGTGTGTTTGTCTGTCTATGATTTCTAATGAGTTTATGTGGGCTTTTACCAGGTCTTTTTTGATCTGCTGGAGGCGGTGGGCTCGGATATTCAAAAGAAAATGAATATCATCTTCGCAAACCAAGTATGCGTTCCAACCAAATTTATTTCTCGTGTCCAGGACATAACAAGTTGAAAAAACAAATAACATTAATTAATTAATATTAAGCTATAAACACAATTATATAGAATGTGACCAGAATTCCGCAATCTTGATGGCCTTCTCGTTTGCCCTGTAAAGGTCGTCGATATTGCAGGTTTCAGGGAGATTCCTGCATATCAGAAGATGTTGTGGGTTCTGAAGCTCACCACATTCACATAGATCGTTGTCATTAGTGTACCCCCATTTTTTAATATTATATTTACATCGGGACTCTTCAGTTCTTAATCTGTTTAGAGCCTTCCATATAGCATATGGCTGATTACATCCCGCAGCCGGTGCCTCTTTGATGTTCCTCCACTGTTCTTCAGGCAACGAATTTCGCCATAGTTCTAGACGGCGTGCTCCAGTAGAAGATGTTATGGCTGTAGTTGATTGTACGAAGCTCTTCCTTGACTTCAGCCTTGTGGGTTGAGGTTCGTGTCCAAACAAAGGGTGTCTGGGGTCTGTTTCTTGTTTCCTCTTCTCCCTCTCTGCAGCTGTTTTCCTACGAATGTCAGGTGGTGCTATACCCATGATTTGGTATATTTTACTAATAGGAGTTGGTTTTAGGCAACCTGTTACAATGCGACCAGTATCATTCAATGCTCTATCAACCTGCTTAGCATGTGCAGAGTTTTGCCAAACTGGTGCTGAGTATTCTGCTGCAGAGAAACTAAGTGCCAGGGCAGATGTACGAAGCACATTTGGATGTGCTCCCCAGGAGGTACTTGTAAGTTTCCGGATGATGTTGTTCCGGGTAGATACTTTAAGTTTCAGATCCTCACAATGGGTTTTGAATGTGAGAGATAGATCAAGCTTTACTCCTAGATATTTAGGTGTATCGCAGTGTAGTAGTTGTTGCCCCCTCCAGTTGATGTTAAACTTCCTTCTGGCGTCTCTGTTTCTCAGATGGAATGCACAGACCTGTGTTTTTCCAGGGTTGGGCTTCAAGTGATTAGCATCATAATACTTGGCCATATCTTCAAGAGCTGTTGTCAGCTTCACCTCCACCGCCTCAAAGGTTGTGCCTTGAGCTGCAACTGCTGTGTCATCAGCATAAATGAATGCTCTTGTTCCAGGAATAATTGGTTGATCATTTGTATATATGTTGTACAAGAGCGGGGCCAGCACACTACCCTGAGGGAGGCCATTCTTCTGAGTTCTCCATCGACTCTTCTTATTGTGGAGGGTGACGTAAAACCTTCTGTTTTGTAGTAAACACTGGATGACTTGTGGTAGATGGTAGTCTTTTGTGATGGAATATACCTTACTTATCAAAATTTTGTGGTTGACTGTATCGTACGCCGCTGTGAGATCGATGAATGCCACACCTGTAACCTGTCCTCTTTCATACCCATCCTCTATATACTGTGTGAGGTTAAAAGTTACTCCAACCGAATAAAACACCCGAACTTTGTGAAAAGTCAACCGAATGCCATTACTGCAGATCCAGCGGTATTGTACAGTATTTTGAAGATACACTTCGGCTAACTTGACTCGAAGAAGTGACCGAGCGTGGTGGTGTAACGGATAGCGTTCTGGCCTCGCATTCGGGAGGACGGCGGTTCGAATCCCCGTCCGGGCATCCAGATTTGGGTTTTCCATGGTTTCCCCAAATCACTCCAGGAGAATGCCGGGATGCTTCCTTCAAAAGGCCATGGCCGAATTCCTTCCCATTCCTTGCCCCCATCCCTTCCCGTCTCTAAAGACCACGTTGTTAAAAATCGAAGAAGTGCATACACTTTCACTTGCCCTCCGACATTTGACAAGAGTCCTCCATCCTGGCGGTAAAAACATAACGTTCCCACAACCTTCGGCAATTGACAGAATACAACTGAGATCGCTAAATCTTCCAACAGATCCATCTCAGCTCTGACACTAGTTCACAAGATTTTCTGGAGAAGAGGAGAAAAATTTGATCCTGAGGAAATATACAAGCAGTTTGTCATGACCCATGGACGCATTCTGTTAGATACAAGACTACCTTGGCCCCAGTGCAATGTGCATACAAGACACCCGTAAATTCTATGTTAAAAGTTACTCAGTTGAATACTAATGGAAACGCCATGGTTCTACATGAAATCAGAAAGGTGGCTGAGGAATTGAGATCAGATATTATTTGTCTACAAGAACCGTACTCCTGGCAAGGAAAAATCCCGCACCTGCCTGTAACATCACGAATAATCACAGAGGGCAATAACCCAATGGCAGCAATAATCGTTTTAAATAGACAGATAACGGTTACAAAAATTACGCAGTTATGTGATGAACACACGGTATGTGCTGAGATAAGAGCAGTATGGGGAAGCTTCATAATGGTAAGCATGTATTTCCAGTACAGTGACGAGATCTTCCCATACCTAGATAGAATACGGCAGATAGATGCAGCTCTGGGAAATTATCCACTACTTATTGCAGCGGACGTCAATGCAAAGTCTGCTCATTGACACAGCAAGAAGACTGACAGGAGAGGGCAACTTCTAGAAGAACTGTTAAGCGATTTGGGTCTAGAGGTTAGAAACCAAGCATATAATCCTCCTACTTTCTGCAACACTGTTGGCTCAAGAACAAATATTGACGTAACAGTTTGTAACGTCTAGTTTGTGACGTTATTAAAATTAGAATAAAAAGTAAGATGCATTAATTAATAAGTTAATTTGCAAAATTAATCCCGGGTAGGCGCCAAGAATGGAAGTGTTCTCTATCCGAGAGAAGCGACATTCCAATTCTGAAATACTTTTAATCAAAGCAATTGTAATTTTAAAATTCCATTAAAAAACACAAATCTTTATCTATTCAAATGATATACTGGTACATTGGAAAAGAAGTTTAAAACACCTATTATTTTCTTTGAATATAAAATTGATTGGTTTATTGAACAGAACTGAATATTAAAAGTTTCTTTTGAACAATTTAGAGCATGATTCCCATCTCATAGCGTTGACTAGGGTTGAATGACGCAAGAGTGTCTATACAACGTCGGTGTTCTTTACCGTAGCAGATGGCGTGCAGATAATACAGAGTCTCATAGACACTGTTGATCAGCTGGGTGAAGGTCACTTGGCGAGGTAGCTCCCCGCAGCTCTCCGGCAATCTCCCGTGGTGCGCCGCCGGTGCGGATTGTTTGCTGGCCAGAAACAGAATGTCGTCACTCCCGCGTGTTCGCTCCGTTGAAAACTTGCAGGCTCCTCAGTTTTAGCAGAGGCGGGAAATTTCAGCGAGTCGCAGCGTTTGGCGGGTCATCCACCATCTCCATTGGCGCTCCTCATGCAACATAAAAAACTTATGGTTTCTAAAAGTTCGTAACACAGTTTGATTCGCTGGTTCCCAACAGAGGTGTTCCGCAACCTGACTTTTTCTCCGAAGCATCGTTTCTCTAGTTTCAACTTTCTACTGTACCAGGAAATCCTCATTTCGGCACAGTCCCTATACTGTCCTTTGAATTTCATTGAATGCGTAAAGCTTTTAACTTTACGACCTGCCATTAATCGTTTGGTCTTTCAGCGCAGGTATAAGTCACCTGGCTCTCGCCGATGCCAAAGAAACGTGGAATTCACACGCATAAATTTACCGTCACCAAGGGATATTACAACTTACAAACATTCATGCGGGAAATCTGCTTTGGGGTTGGAGAGTACTTGACAACATGACAAGTGATCACAATTTGATTGTCTATGAATTGGGCAGAACGCAGACAGAAGAAATCAGTGGCAACGGAAACATTAAAATAGCATATAACATCAAGAAAGCTGCATGGGAAAAATTAAGGAATGTGTTCACTCCACCGGATTTGCCAGAAAAAGCCGCAAGAGAGCTGACATCTGCAATACAAAGCGCCATGAAACGGGCGATACCACTAAAAAGATAGTAGATCCCACTGACAAAATATGGACAGAAAAACTTCAGAAACTACGACTAAACATAAGAAGAGCGAGGAGAACGTATCAACGAAGCATGGTGGCAGCAGACAGAAGTTTCCTCCTCGAATGCTACAGGCAGAAGAGGCAGATTTTCAAAGACGCGATGAGAGAGACAAAACAAAAATGCTGGGAAGTCTTCGTGAGGGAAAACCTCATGAACAATCCATGGGGTATTCCTTACAAAATAGCTGCCGGTAAAATCAGGCCTCCCACAATACTATCCTCAGTAAAGAGAACAGATGGACGATTAACCACAAATTGGAGAGACTCAGCGGAGGAGTTATTAAAAGTTTTGCTTCCTGATGAAAACCCTGAAGAAGAAACAGTAGAACAAGCTACACTACGAAGGAACATGTGGCAGCCCTGCTGAAGTCCAGAGGAAGGAAATAATATTACACTCGAAGAAGTAATAACCGTGATAAACAAAATGAAAAACGGAAAGGCTCCCCGTCCGGATGGAATTCCAGCCGAGGTCCTGCAGGAGTTAATCATAAAATTAGCCCCCATCCTATGCAGGCTCCTGAACGAATGCCTATATCAGGGTAGAGTTTCGGGAATATGGAAGAAAAGCGAGGTGGTAATTCTAAAGAAAGGAGACCACAAGGATCCTCTTCAACCGAAATCTTACCGGTCGATTTGTTTATTGAATGTGCTTGGCAAAGTTCAAGAGAAGATTCTATGCATAAAATTACAAAACCACCGGGAGGTTCTTTGAATGAATCCTAGTCAATATGGATTTAGAACCGGGAAGTCGACAGAGGATGCCATAAATCGATCGATGGAAATAATTTGTAGCAGTACAAAAAACTACGTAGTGAGAATATGTCAACTCGGGAGCTTTCAACAACTTATGGAGGCCCGCCCTGTTTGAACGGCTGAGGGAGATTGGTTGTCCAAGAAGATTATTCTACACCTTCAGGGACTATTTCAGATTTAGAACTGCTTCCTTAAGATGCCAGAACTCGTTCTTCACGAAGACCCTTACTAAAGGATGCCCGCAAGGTTCAGTTTGCGGTCCCATATTCTGGGATATAGGGATGGAACAAGTGATTGAACTATTACAAAGATTACCTGAACTTCTAGATCTAATAGCTTTTGCTGATGACCTTTTACTACTCGTGGAAGGAGCAACAAGAGCAGAAATTGAGTACAATAGTAATCTAGTACTTAACTGCCTCAGCCAATGGTGCAGTAAAGTCAAGCTGAGTTTAGCACCACATAAAACAACATTTATGTTTCTCAAGGGCAAGCTGACTCGAAAACCTACTATAAGAATCGACGGTAAATCAATTCGTAGAAACCCAGTGTGCAGGTACTTATGCATTCAATTGGATGAACGTTTAAACTTCGAAGCCCACTTAGAGAAGACAATAGCAAGAGCAGTGGCGGTCATGAATAACATCATTAATATTGGCCAACGAAAATTCACTGTTCCAGTCCAAACAATAAGACTATACCATTACGCAATTTTATTCTCTTTAGTGGGCTACTCAGCAAGTGTGTGGGCAAAGCATCTAAGAAAATAAAACTAAAACAGCGAGTCAGACGTGTCCAACGAGGAATACTTTTAAGATTGACAGGAGCATACAGAACCGTGGCAACAAATTCATTAACCGTTGCCATTGGTGTATGGCCACTGGACCTTGAAGTAAGGAAACGGGGTACCATATACTGGCTCAGAAAAGGGAAACAAGATAAGGTAGCAGAAATTGTAGGCAGCGAAGCAACATTGGAGATGCACATTCGGAAGCTTCTATTGGCGGAATGGCAACAAGAATGGAACAACAGTAAAACAGGTCGAACAGCATATGATATGTTCCCATCCGTAGAGGAGAGGTTAAAGTTGAAGTACCTTTAACCCTCTCCCGGATTGGTACACTACATTACAGGTCACGGGCCATACAATAGCTGGCTCCGAAGTCGAAATATTGTAGATTCAAACAGGTGCGAATGTGGTAAAGAAAGTACGCCGGAGTACGTGGTATGGGAATGTGGAATAACAGCCAGTTTGAGAGAACACCAACAAGCTCGGCTGCAAGGTAGGAGAATATTTGACATACTGCGTGACGAAAGTTTGTGGCATTTGCTGGACAAGGCAGCTGATCTAGCCTCAAAATTTTGGAAGGAGAAATTTATAAAAAAGAAAAATGCCGAGCGAAATCAAAGGCTACAGATAGCAGAAGAGGAGGTACCAATGATGCTGGAAGTTTGACTTTCACAACACCGGATTGACGGAAGATATCCTACGACAATGAGCAACATCAATCGTCAGAGGAACTTCAGTGTGCTCCAGAGAGGCCGTCTTCTGAGCGACAGCTGGGGCCGTCTTGGTATTCCAGGAGGTCAACTCTTGATGGCCTGGGCGGCTGACTTTGCTGCCGGTTCCAGGAGATTCGGAGCGCACTCAACACCAAGAAAAATGAACATTAGTGGAACGAAGTGCGGCTGTAACAATTGCTGGTGGTAATAGTAGTATTAGTAGTAGTAGCAATGATATTAGTAGTAGTATTAGTAATGTTAGTAGTAATATTAGTTACAATAGCAGTAGTAGTAGATGTAGTAGTGGTGTGGTGCTCGTTTAATAACAGTAGATGTAATAGATATTGGAAATTTAATCAAAATTTTCTTGGATTCATTGATTATATGATAATGCGTTATATATATATATATGTATATATATATAGGATAAAATATATGTACATGTTAAATAATGGAAATAAGGGACCAGATTAGATACTAGGGGCTGGGCTATGTTGCATACATAAAAAATAAAATACAGGGCTTCAGGTTTTATAACTGTGTTGTAATGTCTGACTTTTGTATATATGGACAAACATTTTTTTATTATATATGTTGCAGGTTCTACCGTAGGCTTTCCTATGTTTCTGCATGCGAACTTTCTGTGCTATTTTCTCTCCTCCTATGGGTTCGATGATTTTTCGCGGATACTTTAAATATGGCACTCTCTCAATTTGTTCATATTTTATGACCAGATCTTGAGTGTGAAGTTTTGAGCGGATGAACTTGGTTTTCTGGAAGGATATTTGTAAGCCTACTCTTTCAGCGCATTTAATCTATCTATATATAACAAAATTGTTACTGAGGGAAAGTTTGGGGTTTTGGCTAATGTACAACCCTTCCTCCGGGGGAGGGAGGATAAAACATGGTGTGCTTCATTTGGTGTGAAGTCGGAAAGCTGAGAAATTTGTGTTAAAATTATCTACAAATTAGTATCCATATATCGTTGAAAGTGATTACCGCCAAAACTACTGATCGTGTTTTCATGGATTCTCGAATAATATAAAGGCCGTGGTTCAGGGGTGTAACATAGCGTACGTTTCATTTCGATGTGAAGTTGGAAAGCTGAGAAAAACTGTCGTCAGTTTTCTATCCAATTCTCATTGCACGCGATTCAGGAAAGAGCTATTCTTCTTAGTTAATTCTCGCAACCCCACCATGTGTACTTCACACTTACTACAAAACTGTCATTAACGGCGCTCTTTTTGATACCAACTGGAAATTAGTAGACAATGGTAGGAAAAATGCTGCAGTATCCCCATAACATGTAAACACTTGATTTTTACCTAGTCACTGAAATAATTGTGGCTTTTAAAGAAGCTTCGCATATGGCTTATCTTGTTTACAGCTTTATACAACACGAATACGGTGCATAAATTTATAATAATCAGCCTGCGGACCAGCCGTAAAATCTTCGAAGACGGTCGAGCAACACTGATCTGCTGCACATAGCACAATAAGCGATGTTCCTTATTTTGTTACAAGTAAATTCAAACAAGACTTTAATTACAGGCAACGTTGATAATAATTTATTCCCTCTAGCGGCTCTTGTACGGCAACACCTTGTGATAGATCAGCATAACATCTATTTTCTCGACCATCCATATTTCGGATTTCAATGGTTTCCGAAATCTCTTAGTCAAAGGCCATTTCTGTTCCTTGCCCCCATTCCATTTCTGCCTCTAATAACCTCAACTGATCGTAAAAGAATCTATTTTCACCATCTTTGAGTTTTTAGTCATCAATAAGAGATTTATAAAGTAATGTTTACTTTTATGATGAGCAAGTTGTCCAATTGATTATTGAAATTTAATCGTTTCATATCTTTTTTCTGGATAGGTAGCCAGAAAAAAATTCGTAACTGGGTATAAGGAACATTTAACGGCTTGTAACAGCCCTCATACCTGAATTTTGAATAGCATTGTACTGTATGAAGTATTTGCAGTGAGCTAATGTTTGGTTGAAAGTGATTTGATATGTTTGTTTTGTAATTTCTTGTAAATCAGTGTATATAGACTTTGTTTTAGTTAAGAAAATTATTTAAAGGCCATTTAATATGTTTAAGAACCGAATGATGCAAGAGAATTTCTTAAATGTTTGTAATTCCATGTATTAATGTAAGTTACGATGTCTAAAGGTCAATTTTCTACCGTTTGAAAGGGTTTCTGTAAATAATTTTGTATTTAAGTATCTATAATTACCATTTCTGATCATTTTGTAATGTTGTTAATTAATTTTGTATTAATTCCGATTGTTTTTAATATGTTAGATTGTTGGAGTGATTGTTAATGATCGAGAAATATCGGGCGGATGCCTTTGAAGAATTCTCGTAATTTCGATAAAGGCTATATAAACAGATCGCCTGGACAGAGAAGTTCATTCAGTTAGTAAGTCAGTTTAGTTGACAGTATTCAGTGTTACAGAGAGTTTCAATCATTCAGTTGAGTTCACAGAGAGTTTCTTTGCGACTGTGCATCTCTGTATTGTACCTATACTAGTGAATATCGCTGACTTGTTGATTTGATCAAAATAAACGAACATCAACATAACATTGTTTTTTAGTGGACTTTTTAATTAATTAATCAGTAATTTAAACCACCATAAGAACCCTAACAGGCTCCTAGGCGTATCCTCCATTCCCCATTTGCTTAAACTATATTATAACGCCACCATAGACACACTACCATATATACATTCAAATATTAAAACTTAATAACCAAAAGAGGAACATGCTTACCACACAAGAAAGCATAGGGCTCTCATTGATGTTAAAAAACTATATATTTGATGGATACATTCAGCTAAAAAAACTTTCCTTAGTACGGTTACAAATAAATAAAAGCGTATTCAGTATTTAAATATAATGTTAAAACGCAGATGATAACCAAAAAATCACACAAAACACTAATTAGAAACACACAATTTTCTATTACAGGAAATTGCTATAGCCACATAAACAAACAGTTGCAAGCAAATTATACGAAAGTGACTGGAAGAAGAGACGGACTGAGTTAATTACAGAAAACAGTGATGTACAGTCTCACGAAGAGTCGTCCTTTTATGAGAAGAATACACTGGAACACGAATGTGGAATAACATTCATTCAAACCTATACATGCCAACGATAAACAAGCTATAAGTACATAACAAAGTTAAGTCAACAATACCTATTTTTACAAACACAAATAAAGGACCATTAAAGTATATTAGTTATATACATATTACTTAAGGCACTGAACATGTCTTAAATAAAGACCAAAAATGTGTGTCGAAAAACATTTATTTTAATTCCAAAACTGAAGAGTCACAATAAAAATATACTATCAGGCGATGTTAGTTTGAAATATTCAAAAAGCGTAAACACTTTTGGTCTGTTAAATACTAATTAGCAAGAGTTATTATTATCATGCATATCTGGTTTTTCAGATTTATTTTATGAGTAATTTCACTATGAAATATTTAGATGGTCCCGTGACTTTTAGATTTCTTGCATTATACACACGATTTGCTTTTGGAACCACTGTTTTGCTCGAGTCTGATCTTTTCCCACGCTAAAAGCGTATAGAATGGTTCGGGACGTTATTGTAAAGATGGAAGATGTATACCGATAGGACCTTATTACTAAGCTAAATAAATTTTCCTTATATTACGAGAATTTTATGACAGAGCCATCACTGAACAGAAAGGTAGCTTTTCGTAATCCGCCTACGAGGCCACACAACGAAAGAAATCACAAAATTGTAATTCTGAGCTCAATAGATGCGGACGAAATCTGTGCTGAGGCTGGAGGCTGCGACACAAAAAGACTTAACTCCTTATATGGTTTTGACACTGACCCGGGCAGATAAAATTATTAAGTAGTAAACTTATTTGCCGAGTAAATGGGTGTACTAAAGACCTGCTGCATACCATATAGTGAGAATTTTTAGGATAAATGAGAGGGTTGGATTTTGCATATACACCCTAGCGTATGTTATGGTTGTTTATAAAAAAAAAATATGCGTGATTTGTTAATAAAAAGTAACAGAAATCATTTCGAAGAAACCTATACAGTATTTTTTGTGTTATATACAAAAAAGATTTTTTAAAAAAAGAGAAAGAGTTACCTAAACAGTTGTATAGAGAATTTCCGTGGCAGATACTTTTTTTGACGAGTTCGTTTCACTCGGCAAGGAACGGAAGTCCTTGTTACCGCTGCAAGAGACACGCCGTCAGTCTGAAAGCCGCTCGGGTCGGAGTAGCTTTTCCCTGCGCGAAGTCACGAGTGAGTGCCGTTGTAAGCTGGTGAAAAGGGCAGCTGTTGCCTACCGTGCCAATAAACGGTGGAGTAGATTAGAGGGGCGATAGCGAACAGATGGCTGAGATTTCTCTCAGAAGCCGGCGGCGGAAGAAAAAGAAGGAGCAATAAAGAGAGTTTCAGGCTATCGATTGGGCGGGCAGGAGACTCTTCCCTGTCGCACGCTGCCTCCCACCACACTGTGTTTCCTGGCTGTCTTCGCGTCTTTCAGTTGTCTTTGAGGTCATTCGGAGAACGGCTTTCAAAGGTATATCTGAGCCACGCTATACCAGGAAATCGGAAAAGTGATTCAAAGCTGGGGCAGAATTACTAACATTAAACGGCGTTTTCCTATCGTATCTTACCATGTTTCAATTTAATTTACATTCCCCCGCATGTAACAAGAAAGTGAAAATATTATTGTGTATTCATTAATCTTTTGCCAAGCTTAAGTGCAACTCATAAACAAAGTTTTGCCCATAATAAGCTCACGTGAACCTGGAATACTTGCTGTAGTTCCGAATGTGCAAAGATCTCCAGAAAGTTGTAAGTTAAGCAATAACAACTGAAACTTACATCGAATAAATTTGTTTACATTCTGGCGAAACTTTTAATAATAGATTCGTCATGTAGAACGAATATCCTGGTGAAAGATGGCGTTTTCCTGATACTCAACTGAAAATAAAAAGAAACCATTTAAACATATCTCTTTGCTGTCTACAGCAGCAACCGGAAGAATAATTAAGTCCATTTTTTTTTCTACCACTTGCTTAGAATTGAGTATTTCTTTACATTTTAGGTTCTGTTTCTTTCCGTAGCCTTATCACTAATCATTGCTCCGCATCTGTTCGTCGAAATCACACACACCATAGTGTTGTTGGAGTGTTATGTTAAAGGTTATATTGATTTTTTTATATAAGTTTTGATTTTTTTATTAGAATCTCTTAAGATACTTGTGTAAGCGTTTCGATTCTGCGGCTTTGTAAGTTCACTGCGTGTGAGTCATATATAAATGAATAACGGCGACAATAGTTACGTGCATAAACATGACCGTGGGAATCATTACATAATGCTTTATGAAATTCTGTTCTACGTATCACATTGTGCAGTCGGCTAGCTGCCCCCCCCCCTCCCCCAGCCAGCCGTGTGATCGTGCTATTACCTGCTCGCACCCTCATATATATTCAAATCGGCATTTGCATTTCATGGCGGTAAGCCGCCCGTCTCAGACCGCCCCGCCGGTAATACCTTTCTAATTCCTCGAACTGAACCGAAGGGGTGAGAGTGGGCAATTCGCGCGACGCAACCGCTACTCGCTTAGCAGCCAAAACACTTGTCGTTCGACCGTGCTGAAGGATCGACAGTCGAATACGGGGTTAATATAGAACCATTTAATGACAACAATAATTGCAAGATATTATAGTTTATACATTATTTTTTCACATTCAAGAAAGGGTGAATAATTTCACACTCATCTTTCAGTTTAAAAAAAATTAATAATATTCAGCGTTATAACTACTACTCCTGTAATTCTAAAATGAAAACAAATACGACAATTCAATGTGGAATGTTTTGGTCGTTCGATTCATGCATAATGTTGCTTTAACAGTGATCTAAGATTTGATCTAAATCATTTAGTCCTTATTTGTAGTTAATTACCCTAAAAAATCATTTAGTGTACTGAAGCTAACGACAGGGAATAAATTTCATTTCTTACTATTTTTAAACCAAAATACTTCAATGAATTTATTTCTTAGTTTACACTTTTTTTAAGTTCTATGAATGCAAATTGGTTGAATTCAGTTAGTTGAGAATGAGAATAGAGAATTGTGCCTTGAAACACCACAGAATTGTGAAATTTTGGCGCGGAAGGAAGCTCGAGAATGTTTACTAACATCAGAGATGTTTATTCATTTCAGTTCATCAAAATGGCACACATTTCCCTTACAATTGCTATTTTTTTTCCCCACATTTATCCTGACTGAAACCTGCTTAACAAGAAGCTGCTGAGAAACGAGTTTCATCCTCACACATTTTAATTCGAATCCAATTACTCATATATGAAACGAGGACTCCTCTATTTCGATTAAAATTTTCCAATTTTAAAATTATTACATCTGGCGTAGCGATTTTCTGCCGCCCCCTACTGTTCAAATAATGCCTAACCCTAGCAGCACCAAATTGTTCCTACGAAAATGAATTCATCGAGGTAAAAGCTAATATCCCGCACACTGAATATATTCCAGTAGCTTAATAACCCCTTTGAAAAACTATGTGCTTAAACTTTTATTATGCTATGAATACTGTTTTACCAGCTTGCAGCCGTTTCCATGTCCAAGTAATACTAACCATTAAGTGGAGCTTGTAAATCATCACTATCTAGACTCACCAAGTCACAAGAGGTAATATTTTGGTAGTGAATTTAAAGCTTTTTACGTCGTTAATATCTCTGGATTTACCGTACGTCCCATCTAATAAAAGTAATCTACTCTTCTGCAAACGCAAAATAACTGCAGTAAGACGCCAACATGCCAATAATTCCTTAAAGACACAAGAGTAGATCTAAATTACATTATCTTGACGACTAATTAATGTCAGCAGTTAAAGCTTCGAAAAAAATTATATTACGGCAATGTGCAAATAACATCAGCCTTTAACTTGATTCATTCAAGGGGAAAAATGAATTGGGCAAAGGAGAGAGCATTTACCCGTGAACAAGAACCATCATTTGGAGGCTTAATGAACACTTGTCTCTGGATGAAGCGTATCGTGAAAATGTTCCCAGTGGTTTGTACTGAACAGTTAGAAGAGATCACTAAGAACCCTGGTATGTATGGGCTATGTTTCATATTCTCAAGAAAAATTAAGAAATAAACTGTAAAACAAGTAAAATTAATCTGAATTAATCTGCATAAGAGCTTGAGATTAAAGATCTATTTTGATAGTTCAAACGTTACACTCTTTACGAATGTGTATATATAAGTCAGAGCCAGATCTGGGGGGGGGGGGGGGAGAGAGAGAGAGAGAGAGAGAGAATACCGAAGGAGGCAATCTCATAGTTTTAGCACCGGCTCGGAAAATTCCTAAATCCACCATTAATATAACTACGTTCAATTAACATTTCATATTCAGTCTAATGTTTGGGTTCCCCAACAGACGTCCAAAATGGCTGAAGACGCAAGCTCCTGTGGCAGCTAAACTGTACAATGTGGCTCCTATCAGGTTCTTCTTGCGTTAGAGTCGAATACTTAATATCCATAATGTTCAATCAGCCGCTGTTATGGCATGATCCCTGATGGTGGTGTGCGTAGTTAAGTTGGGTTAGGCAAATCGACATAGTACGTCTGCTACGTCTGTTGAAAGCGAATGCCATTCATTGCCTTCTCCTAAATCGTTTGTTAACTGTCGTTCCGTGAAGCAAACAAGTCTGATTAAGGGCGAGAACTCAAGTGTATAGGTAAATTTGTTGTTTGTGAACAATCTCATATAAAACATTGAAAGTCGTCATGGAAAGAAGATGAAGGGAACATTTTAGATAATAGTTCCGCAACACGGACAGTACACAGTGGTGACCACCAAAGCGCCTCTTCGCATGTTTTTCAATATTTTATTTAATCACTAGCCGTGACTCAGACTTCACCACAAGGAATTTGAGATTTTTTCTGTTAATTCATATACAAACTATGTATGAAATATTACTTGAGTAACTAAAAGCAAAGGAGTAGTCCTGTTTTTCCCCCATTTTCTTGGATCTCATCCTTTCCTTCTGAATTTACATTGTATGCAGTGCTTTAATGTTGTTTGAAATTACCACTAATTGGGATAGTCTATGTTTATTGATGACCCACAGGCGCACTTCAGTATTGTTCACATGCATTCTCTTCAAGCTATATTTGAGATAGTGATGCCTGCCGTGGGTACGAGCACATTCCTTTATTTATTTGTTTATAAACTGCGATACACTCGTATACTCCTAAATATACTGTAATCGAAAAGTCAAGCGAGAGAAACACAGCTTCTGCGAACCCACCTCGACTGCGAGAAAGCTTTGTTAGACAATACATAATTTCGTGTGGCTTCAAAGACCTGGAGATAGAGTTTCTTACCCCATCTGTAAGAGAAGAAGGTCAACTTTAAGGCACGTAAGAGAACCCAGCGAGAGCGGGATTCAAATCGAGAATTTTCTATACCTTAGTCACATGTCTTAAATATCTGAACCAACATACCCTTCCTCTCACATTATCATATGGATATACAAAAATTACAGTTTTATCTCTCAAGGACGAAATAGGTACTCATCATCATTATCATCAGTGTTTTGCCCTGAGGCAGGTTTTCACGTGACTACTCTCCATGCTCTTCTGTCTTCTGCCCTTTTCTTCATATCCATGTAGTTGCCGTTTTCTCTGATGTTGTCTGTAATCTTGCACCTCCTTCTTCCTCTCACTCTCCTACCACAAAGTACCAAGGAGTCTTTTAGCAAGCAATCCCCTCTCAGTAAGTGTCCAACCCAGTTTTTCTTTCCTTCTTTTATCACTTGGAGTAATTTTCTCTTTCACCAACTCTTTCCAGCACTTCAACATTATTTACTTTATCCGTCCAGCTTATCCTCTCCATTATCCTCCACATCTCAAACGTTTCTAACCGTTTTTCATCCTCTCGCCTCAGCCTCCACATCTGTACCACATAAAGGGCCACACTCGACAAAAAAAAAAAAAAAAAAAAAAAAAAAAAAAAAAAAAAAAAAAATCCGATTCTTTTCTCGAGCGCTTTGTTTACTTTTCCAGTTAATAGTAGCCTCTTCCTATTAAACGCTTCCTTGTCTATGGCAATGCGAGTTTTTACTTCTTGGTGGCATCTCAAGTCTCCAGTGATTGTACTTCCAAGATAAATGTAGAATCTTACTTGGTTGATATCATCTAGTCCTATTTTAATATTTATTAGTTTTTTTTCCTTTGCCAACCACCATACTCTTAGTTTTGCTGTATTGATTTTCACTTCAGACTCATTTAGATCTTTCAGCACTTTGTTTAGTTTGTTCGCCTTCTGCTAACAAGACCATATAATCAGCAAATCGTATACACTCTATTCTCTTGGCACCAATTAGCACTCCGCTTTTTCCATCTAAGCATGTTACAATAATTTCTTCTAGATATAAATTGAACAATAATTGGGAAAGGCCACACACTGGCCTTACGCCTCTCCCACTGCTGCTTTCTCCCGACATCTGATTTCCAATATTTACTCTTACTTTCTGTTGAAAGTATAGGTTCAGTATCAACCTTCCTCCTTCCAATTTACTCCTTTCTTCTTCAAGATATCAATCATTTTTTTTCCATTGCGCCCTGTCAAAAACTTTTCCCAAGTCAATAAAGACGGCAGAAATTTCTCTTCCTTTCTCAGTATATCTTTCCCCTATAATTCTTAACAGACAAATAGGATCTCTTCTTCCCTTTCCTTTCCTAAATCCAAACTGTTCATCTCCAATCCATCTATCTAACTTTCCAAATAACCTTCGTTCAGCACTCTCAACAACACTTTAGTTGCATGCGAATTTAGACTGATAGTGCTATGCTCTTCACATATATTTGTATTCACTTTTCTGAATTGGTATCATTATCGTTGCAACAAAGTCATCTAGCTATTTCCCTTTGCCATATATCTCATTACAAAGATAAGCTATCTCCCTCCTTCCTCTGTTCCCTGAACTATTCAACATTTCTGCTGGAAAATTATCAATGCCACATGCCTTCCGGTTCTGAATTTCCTTCAGAGCCTTTTCTACCTCTGCCTCCAGGATTCCTTACCCCTATCCATCTTCTGTTACCCGTTCCTCCTCTTCAATTTCAGGTAGTATTTAATCCCCCTTATACAAGCATTCTATATATTCTTACCAACTACTCAACACCTCATGTGATTTTTTTGGCTAATGTGCCATCCATTCTTTCTATTTCCATGTTGTTCTTGTTTCTCTTACTTTCGAAGGCTATTTTCAGAAGGCATTCTGTATATCATTTCATACTTTTCTTTTTTCTCCAACTTCTCTATTTCCTCACATTTCTCTTTCATCCATCAATCTCTTGTTTGTTCAGTTTCTCTTTTTAGTTTTGTTCAGTTTTCTATACCTCTTCCTACCTTCTTAATTTTACACATTTTTCAACTTTTTCCGTTCTTCCATCTTTTTCTGTTATCCGTTCTTTTCTGATACTTTTGGACTCTCTAATTCCTAGTATTATATTGGCAGCTGTCATTAGCCATTCCGTTATTTTTATCCATTTTTCATTTATACATTCTTAAGCTTTTCTTCCTTTGGTAGTTTTGCACAAAAATTCTTCCAGTTTCCAAGCCTTATCTTCCTCCTTTAATGTTCTAAGTTCAGTCTATCTCTTGCTTTGCATCTCTTCACTTTCTTCAACTTTTCTTGTATTTCTCCTGCTACGAGGTTGTGATTTGAATTTATGTCCTCTCCTGGGTAAAATTTAGCATTCTTCAGACATTTCCCAAACCTTTTTTTGTATCAGAATAGTCCAGCTGGTACCATTCTCCATTCAAATTAGAGATCCATGTATAACGTCTCCTTTTGTGATTTTTAAATAGGGTGTTACCCACCACTAGTGCATTTTCTTTACAAAAGTTATATCTTCTTGTTTTCATTCATCTACCACTACATTTCAGTCTCCCATAATAATGATACAAGGATTTCTATTCTCCTTCTGAATAAGTTCTTCCATTTTCGCATAGTATTCTTCTACCTCCTCATCTCTATGTTAGCTAGTTGGCATGTATACCTGTATTAATATCATATCTTTCATACTACCCTGCAGACATAGCATCATCAATCTTCCATCAATATATGGCACCTTCATAACCTTATTTTTAATTTTCTCTCCTGTCATTACTCCCATTCCATTTTCACCATCCTTTTTTTATTTATTTTTTTATTTATGGTTTTTGCTCCTCGTCGATGTCGAGGTCATTAGAGGTGGGATGGGACTGGGACAAGGAACGGGAAGGAATTCTTCCATGGCCTTTTGAAGGAAGCATCCCGGCATTCGCCTGGAGTGATTTGGGGAAACCATGGAAAACCCAAATCTGGTTGAGAGCACGGGGATTCGAAACGGCGACTCTTTTCCCGAGTAGAAAAAATTATAATCATCACTTTCTACCTTACCGTTTCCTCCCCATCTCACTTCATACATGCCAAGTGCATCTAAACCATTCTTACTCATCATCTGTATTTCCTGCCTACAGTAATGTTCGTACATTCCATGATCCAGTAATTATAGTTTCTTCCTTTTTCCGCCTTTTCTTCTTTTTAAAGGTATTCCCTCTAAATGCATTATCTTCCCGGAGATACGAGTGAAGGGAAGTTTTACCTCCGGATTCTTCTACATGTGGAGTCATACCATGTACTACTAGGTAAATATAATGTGGTAGTATCCCGTTCCTTTCCACATAGACAGTAGGTTGCTCAGCCTAAAATCATCCGCTCACTTTGAGTCAGACGCTGCTTGTAGCCACCCCTCGGGGCTACAGTCGCTACGTACATTCTTTAGTTTAGCCCCGAGTGGACGGGTGCCTCCTTCTTCGCTGTCCCTGCCGTTACTGTATTCGCCGTTACCCTGGCATGATGCTATCAACAGGAGTCAGTTGACCCAAGATTTTTAACGAGGTGTTACTTCTCCGCCTCTTCTTTCCCCCTTCCTTGAAGGCTCCCACACACGCACGAGCTAACAGGCCAAAATGTCCCAGCGCCGATTCAAAATTCGTCGTGTGTGGGGGAGCTCGGACGGACTGGCGCGGCTCGGCAGGCCCTGCTGGATTTTCACCGAGTTCAAACTCCACGACGCTAGCCGCCCAGCTGAGAGTCAGGTGGGATATCCCCACCACGACTGGAGTGGGATAACCCGTGCAACGAAGAGTGTGTACTAATTTGCATCCACTTTTAACATTAATTTCTCAGCTTTTCGACTTCACATCAAAATGAAATATACCCTATTTTACTCGCGGGACCTCGGGCTGTGCATTAAGCGAAACAGTCAACATCCGGCCAATATTTTTTGCGTGAATTCTGTTCAGAATTGGTAGACAGAAACAACTTAAAAGAAAAACTACAGTCGATTCCTTCTCGGTAGCGTGTTAATAGTAGATGAACTCATTTTTATAAAATATCTCATATATACAGACTTTCCTGGTTATAGTTTTAACATAATTGTAGACTACATCAAATAGTTCCTTTAGAATAAATTCATAAAAATCCATCTCTCCCTAGTTTTCACCCTAGTCCTTTCCTTTTTGTGCTCAGAGTTTTAAAAAATCAGTGTTAGTAGTAAGTTAGTGTAACGCCAAAAACAATTCTCAAAGCTCGAAAACATGAGATTTGATTGAGGCCTTAAACAAAGATTACGAAATTTTTGTACCAGACAGATAGGTTCAATATGGATGGGTTAAAGTCACAGTGGCGTAAGTCAGCCACATGTTTAAAAAATAGACACTGAAACCACGTGTAGATAAATCAGTCCCTTCATTTGTTGGTAAAAAATGTGAATCAAGTCATACTTTCATTCAATTTCCAACAGGAGGAACTTGAAATTCTAAAGATCAACGAAACACCTGGTTTTTTATTAGCAAAGTGATGTAAGTCAGACTTAAATCATTGTGTTTGAAACGCATCCTCCATGCTGACAGATTCCGCACAACCACATAAGATTTCTAAAGAAATAATGGAATCTGAAGAAATAATTGAAGATAAATTAGGGAATCTCACAGTAATAAGATTTAATTACAAATAAACTGGTGTAAATCATACACAGTGGTGTATAATCTATCATAAATGGGTGGAATAAATAGGAGAGCTCTGAAGGACAGTCCATCACCAGTGCAAATTCCATTCAACTAGTTCATTAACGTTCTCTGGTAGGATACCACAGTTATAATTAACAAAGCATCATCGTTGTTTAGGTGCATCCTATAAGAATACGGCATAGGTTCCACAATTTCTAAGGTCTAAATTACCAGGAAGTAGGTTTTCAGCCTGATGTAAAGTTAGATCACTCGAGGGCAACTTGTTGCGATGCAGTTGCGGTATTTCACCATACACTAGTAGTTGTGCAGTTTGTCGTGTTTTATTGCATTACTGAACGAATCAGGTGTAGGAGGAATTTACTTACAAGTTAGAGCCAGTGAGAAAGAGTAATCAAGATGTGTACCAACCTGGTGTGGTTCAGAGCGTTAAGACTGTTGTCTCTATAGGCAGTACTCCGCAACTGAAAAGTCAGGTGGCATGCGTAAGTAGCGCGGGTGAGTATCTCAAGTTGTTTCGCATATTTTCTGATATAATACATGAAATAATTTTTTATTTAGCACCAATATTTTTCAGATGATTTCTCTAAGAATAATTGCTAAGCAATACCAATATTTGCTGTGGAAAAAATATTTTCAAATTTCCCTGCTCGTGATTCAGATAAAACTCTCACACATCAATTCGGCCTCATAAGACTGTAGTGGCAATTTTTTAGTAACTATCCGGACGAGCCAGATATTGTGTAAGGACTGCTTAGGTTTATTTTCTTTGCATGTAAGCTGAATATCATTTACGTGTCAAAGCATTGCTAGCTCGTTGTATAGTAGATATAAAATGAACAAATTAACTAAAAGTGGAGATCAGACAAAGATTTTGGAGGAAGCAAGTTTGTAATCTTCTTAACTTACATTTTTTTTAGCCCGTCAGGTTGTTGAGTAGAGATACACTGAGAGTTTTTTGATGTTTTGTTATTTTCAGAGCTTCGTAATAAAGCTCCAGACGAAGTTTTATGCCGTAGTTATAGCAACAAAGATACTAGAAAAATTAAACATTCATCGACAGCCGACAACTACAAAAGTTGTTAGTTCAACAATGTAGTTATAGAGGTTCTACAAAATATCACCACTTATTATGTTATTTGTGTGTATCTCCATGAATTTGTAAGTGCAAGCATATATGAAAGGCAAAGATATAACCAGCCTTTAAAACTAAAATTTGTTAGGAAGTGTCTTCTATTTAAGAAGTAAACCAATTTTTAACATTGTTTCTCAGGTACACGAAGTCCGTAACAGGAGCTTTTTCAGTCATGTGTAGTTCTTGCGGATAAAACGTTTTGAAAAACTGAGATACGTTTCTACAGTGGTTTTTAAGGAAAATACATCCTCTTTCATTTCAATAGTGTGATGATTTGTTTATATATTAACAGGCGACGCTCAATCTTTGTGTAGCTTTGATAATTAACGAATTATTAGCCTAAGAAAAATGGATTCCAATTAGAAGTAATTAAATTACATTCAGAAATATGAAAATGTACAGGTGGTGAATGGATATCGTCGAAAGGTTGCAAATATGCAGATGGTTGCAATAAAGTCTTCACGGGTGTACCGCCGGATTGTGTTGTGAAAACACGATATTTCGACTGCTAGCTCCGCCGTCTTCTTCGAGTGTGGAGACATCTGCACTGGTCGGCTGACCCACAGATTCTGAAATTGCTCGCAGCAGAGCCTAACTTTCTTCTCCAGCCCGTGAGCTGGAGAATTCTTAGGTGAAGTGTTTGCCTAGTTGGCATTGCCTTCATTTTTACTGGTTGTATTTTTATTATTTATTTTTTTTTTTACATTTTTATTTTTCTTTTCTTACTAGACTTTATTTGGTGTAACCTTTTTATTGTTGTTGTTTTTTTTATCATTTTTGTTATTATTTTTTTTTGTTGGTATTTGCATGTATATTTGTCCATTGTATACTTATCTTAGTAAGTGGAGCGGTCTGCGGTGCGGTCCCTGATTCACTTCATATTGCGCGAACGAATTTATGGTGGGATTAGTGCTCTCTTGCGCTTTATTGTAGAAGGTGGTTGCCAATTTTACGTATCGATCCCTGAGCATTGGCACTTCTGCTACCTGATGTAGATCAATTGTTGGGAACTGCAATGGTAAACTGGAGTGCCCTTTTTAGGGCTCGGTTCTGGAGTCTTTCGGAGGGTATTGATGTGCGTTGTGGCGGCGTACGCCCAGACTGGAGAGGCGTACTCCATCAGTGGCCGCACCAACGCCTTGTAGATGTGTACTCCTGTCCTGGGGTTGAGGGTGCTGTTGTAGTTTAGGACAGGGTATAGTTCCCCCAGCCGGCGCTGCACTCTTTGTCGTACGTTGTCGACGTGGGCCTTCCAGGTCAGCTTCGCGTCTAGGATGACGCCCAGGTATCTTGCCGTTGTCACCCAGGGGATTCTCTCGCCGAAGAGCTCGAGTGTTGGGCACGGCGGCGTTCTTCTTCTCGTCAGCATGATGGCCTGGCTTTTCGACGCATTTATACGAATTCTCCATTTAGTAGCCCACTCTTCTATGTCATTCAGCGATGCCTGTAACCGTCGTCCAATTATCCCGGGGCAGCGTGAAGCTGTGAAGACTGTGGTGTCGTCCGCGTATAGAGCTGTTTCAGCTTGCTGCCGCATGGGCAGATCGGCTGTGTATAAGCTGTATAGAACTGGAGTGAGTACACTGCCCTGCGGGACGCCAGCACGGATGTATCTTCGTGAGGATGTCGCGTTGTCCACTTTTACGACGAATTTCCGTTTCTGTAAGTAGCTGCGGATTATCTTTAGGAATCGGCCTGGCACACCAAGTGTCGCAAGCTTGTATAATAAGCCTTCGTGCCAGACCGAGTCGAAGGCTTTGGCCACGTCAAGAAGGACCACTCAGCAGTGATCCCTGTAGTTGAATGCGTCTGTTGCCGTTTCCACTACTCTCATTAGCTGGTGCACCGTGGAGTGGCCGGTCCTAAAGCCATGTTGTTCTGCAGGCACCATGTTGCCCTCTTGGATATGAGTCTGGAGGCGTTTTAGTAGGAGGCGTTCGAACACTTTGCTTATTGCTGGCAGAAGACTGATCGGCCTGTAGTTTTGGGGAATCTTCGGGTCCTTCCCCGGCTTGGAAAGTGCAATGATTTCCGCATGTTTCCAAGCCGAGGGAAAAGTGCCGCTTTCAATGATGTGGTTGAAGTGTCGAACCAGTCTATCGATGGCCTCGGGTGGTAGGTTTTTGAGGATTCTGTTCGTGATACCATCGTCCCCCGGTGCTTTGTCAGGTGGCAGACGTGACACTACTTCCAGAAATTCTCTCCTGGTAATGCGCTCGATTTCGTCGTCAGCCTCCTTCATCCCTCATATAATGACGTAGGTGGTGCCGGACGTGCCGGATGTGATCTTCGTCTAGCGGTTGTGTGACAGGTTGGAAGTTCTGCTCAAAGGCGTTGGCAAGAGCTTCAGCTTTTTCTGCTGGCTTGCAGCATATGCCAGCCTCAGGTGTGTAGTGGAGGTATTTGTGGTTTTCTTCTCATTAGCCTTCGAGTTTCCTTCCAAGTCGTTCCGTCCTCCACCTGGAGTGTCGCTACTCGTGCGTCCCATTCACTGTTTCGGTGGACGATGACACGGGCTTTAACTTCTCTGATCAAGCGGTTCAGCTGGCGTTTGTCTTCAGGCCTTCTAGTCTCCTGCCATGTGCGTGCGGCTTTGTTTTTCTCGGTGATGATAGCAAGAATGTCTGCCGGGAGTCCTTTCTGCCACTTTCTACCCTGGCGGATGGGTGCGGATTCGTCCGCCGCATGTTTGATGCGTTGCGTTAGCTGTTGGAGTCCAGTTTCAGCATTCTCGTCTTGGCTAATTCTGCTGTGAGGCGTTCTCTGAAGATTGGCCAGTTTGCTTTGCGATAGTCTCTTCTTTTCTCTTCATGTCATGTAGGCTCTAGATTGGGCACGTCGAGTAGTACCAGCTTGTGGTCAGAGGAAAGGCGATTAACTACTCTGGCCGTGAGAGGACCCGGCATTCCCCTCCTGATGGCTATGTCCAGGATGTCACCAGGGTGACGATGATTCCATGGGGTGTGTGTAGGGACATTAGGTGCTACAACAACACAGCCATGGATGTTGCAAGCCTGCAGGAGTTTTCTGCCACTGATGTTGGTGGATCTGCAGTTCTAGGTTTGATGTTTGGCGTTGAGGTCGCCAGCTACAAGTAGCTTCCCGCGAACAGATAGTAGGGTATCCAGGTCACCTTCGTCCGATTTGATGACGTGGTGGGCGGTAGACTGCTATGATATTGATGGGGCCATCGCTGGTCTCCACAACTATGCCCGTGGCTTCGATAGAATTCATCGGTGGCAGAAGGATCCGGTGATGTGCCAGTGATGACCGTACTAGTATGGCTGTGCCGCCTCCTGCTGTTGGCCGATCCACCCTATATGTGCGGTAGTTTCGTGCAGTGAACTTGAGGCCAGGCTTAAGGTGGGTCTCGCACATTAAACATACATCTATTCCCTCTTGTTGTAAGAATTCGACGAGTTCTCCCTTTTGTTGGAATACACCATTAGCATTCCATGTACAGAATGATAGGCTACTTAGCTGTCTACGTCTATTCATGCTGGGAGGTGTTTGCTGCTGGGTTTGTTGGAACTGATGTGCGCTCCAACAGCTGCTGTGTCAACTGATCTAATTTCGTTGTTATGCTGAGCATAATCGTCATCGTCGATTCCATCATTTTTACCATGTTGCAGAACTCTGGTGAGGACAGGCTGTTGGTGGCGTGGTGATTCAATAGTCTGACGTAGAGTTTGTTAACGTCGCCTCATCCGAGGCGGGCAGAAGGCGGCCAGTTCTCCATATTGGTTAATGGAGGGGGTGGCATCCTTGGTTGTACATTTTCAGGTAGGATGTGTTGCCTTTTGTTGCTTGGAGGTGATGGTACTTTGTTTCTCAGCCGTTGTCGAACTTCTTTAGCCACTGGACAACCTCTGTAAGATGCGACATGGCCTCCGCCGCAGTTAGGCACATTTTACACTGTCACTTCCTTTCCTTAGTTCACAATTTGTTGTTGGGTGCTGTTCGCCGCATTTGACGCATCTGGCAGGCATGTTGCAGTGTCTTTGTACATGGCCAAACGCCTGGCAACGATGACATTGCGGTGGTCCTTGGTTGGCCCTCATTTCTCCACGCTGATCGTGAGGCCAAGCATAGTTCTTATTTGGTATATTTTTCTGTTCTCTGGAGAGTCGGGTAAAATTGTTAGAAACAGTGGCATCACGTTACCTGTTCCAGGCTTTCTCATCTGTGATATTGTTGTTATATCGAATCCAGATAGAGCTAATTCGGCCTTTATTTCTTCCACTGGCATTGTTGCTGGGATACCACGTAACACTACCTTTAGATTACGGGTTGGCTCCGAGCTGAAAGTGTAGTATGGCACCTCAGCTTTGGAAAGCTCTTCGGCTATTTTTTTCGTAATCCTCTATGCAGTATGTGTTAATTTTGTATTTGTCAATCCCCTGAGGCTTAATACTGATGTTTTTGGAGCATTTGCTTTGTAGTATTTTGTATAGTTCTGGGTAGGATCCCGCGTAGGTTATCATTAGTGGTGGTAATACCCTATTGCAGGGTGGTGGGCGAGGACCCTAATCTTCTGGTGCTTTGTCCTCACTATGCAGGTTTTCGTCTCTGTTGAAGACATCCATGGGTTCGACTGTTTGCATCTGTCTTACTTTGGCTGTCTTCTTGGGCCGACGGAACTGCTGTTCATCGACGTTGGGTGCATTGTTTTGGGTGACTATGGCTGGTGTCAGCTTGTTGCCCAGCCTCTTAGTGAGGGCTGGTGTTGAAGTGTCTGTTGAATCATTCTTCCTCTTGCTTCTATTGTTGTGTTGGGTCTGATCTGGTGCTGCTTTTGAGTCTGTTACGTTGTTGCAGGTGACTGGCGGCCGGAACGGGAGACTAGCACTGTCGATGGTTTTGTTTAGGATATCTTGCCTCTTCCTTTCGGTAGGTAAGCCAACAGCATGTCCAGTTCGTGTCTATACAGTGGAAGGTACTGGAGTTCACTGGAGTTATGGTGAGCTGTTGAGCTTGCTAACGGGCTGGATACCTGCTGTTGAGCCCCTTTCTGGGTGTCTTGGTCAGTTTGTTTGTGGTTTAGCCGCGGATCGCGACTTATTTCCGAGGAGCCGCACGTTAGTTCGCGCCGCTCTTCTGCATATCCAACTACAATGCAGGGAGTGCTTGACCCGATACCTTTGTCGGCCGGTTCTGGACTCTCCGGAGTTTCTGGTGCTTGCGAGCCTCCAGTTCTGCGCGGGGGAGGTGTCTGAAGGTCGGAAGATGAAGTCGTTTTGTAACCGGAGCCTTCCGACGATTGAGGCAGCATGTCGGACGCGGAATAGTCGACCGTGCCAGAGCAGCTTAGTGTGGTACAGCCCGCGCTGGTGCCCAATGCGGAGTGTGCAGTATCGCTGCCGGTAGGCTGGAGACACAGTGGTGCGCCCAGCACTTCGTACTGGTTGCTTAATTCGAATCTAACTGGGTCTAGTGACGGCGGGGGCTTGCTGGTGCGATGTGCCAGCATATACTCCTCCCTGTCGAGCTGAGTGCCGGCTGTTCTTGTTTTGTGGCTGCCTGATGCTTTCTTCGCTGATGTGCCGCTGTGCTGCTCCGTAGAAGTCGGTGCGGGGAAGCAGAAAGCTCCCTTGATTGTCTTCTTCCCTGCCTTCTTGTCCTTACTGGCCGAGGCGAGCTGTGAGACAGGCACGCTGATTTTTGCATTTCTTCCCCTCTGTTCGCTCCTTGGCAGCTTAACTTTATCGCCGAGGAGTGGTGAGGTGCCTCGCTTGGATGCACGAGGATCTTCACTTGGGGCAGGCCCGGTCGTCATCTGCGAGGGGTGTTCCGCCGGAGTTGTGTCCATAATCGAGTCCGAGTTCGGTTGCAGGGTCGTCATACTAATGTGCCAAGCCGTCCTGTTCAAGTCCGTTGCCAATTCCGTGTCCGTCAGCCGGGTCGTCAACACAGCCGCAGCTGTCGCCGGCAAAGCCGAGTGCACTGGAGCACTCGGCCCGCCTGGCGCGACAGTGCGGCGAGCACTTTCCTCGTCGCACATCTTGACTCAGCGGATGCCAACTCGGAACTGTCGCTGAAATTGCTCGGTTGCCGCACTTCCTTATATGCATGTCCGCGTCTGGCGGCTGGCTGCCAATGGGCATGGCTATAGTTCTCGTTGCGGCCCAAACTAATAAAGAGCCCTCTATGGCGGCAGTTGGACAGATTCTCTGCGGATTCTTGCCAAGGCTCGTTTCCATGCCTCACTAAGACATAGACCACTGTCTCTATTAAATGTGTTGCCCAGTCGAATTTCGATCGGTTCTTTGATAACAGATTCCCAAAAATGTGAAGTTCTAGCCAGTATCCTGACGTTATTGAACTCTACTCTGTGGCCACGGTCGTAAACATGCTCGGCGATCGCTGATTTACTATACTGTCCCAGGCGGAGGTGGCGTTTGTGTTCTTCACACCGATTTTCTATAGTACGGATAGTATGATCAATGTAGGTCATTCCATGTTCGCACGGGATGCTATAAATCCCCGGAACTCTTAGGCCAAGATCATCCTTGACTGAATGTAGGTAGTCCCGTATTTTGGCTGGTAGTCGATAGTAACATTTAATTCCATGCCGTGCGAGGATTCTGCCAATTTTCCCCGAGGTGTTTCCGGTGAATGGCAGAAAGGCGGTGGCCTTGGGCGTTTCTTCCTGTTGGATTGGAATTTTCCTCGGCTTACGTTCAATTGCTTCGCGTTCCTCCTTGGTTATGTTGGTCTTTGGGGTTTTTGCTTTTATCGAAGACCCGGCAGGTCTCTCTGCGGACCTCTTCCGCTTTCTCCCCTGGTAGGACGCGAACTGGCTGTTCGACAGAGGTGATGATGTCAAGTGTTGGCACGCGTCTTGGCGTCGGAGCGAGGTTGAGGTCTTTGGACAAGACAGAAACGGTGGCGTCGTCAAGTTGCATCCCGCTCAGGTTCACCACTGTGCGCCTCACATCAGTATATTCCCTGGGACGCTGAGTTCCCGCCAGATGGTTGTATTTAGACAAATGTCTAGCTGTTGTTCGCTGCCGCTCCAGATTTTCTTGAGGGGATGTAGCAGCGTCTACCCAGTCCCCCGAATCAGATGACATTTTTCCAGACAAGTTTAAGTGGCAATCCAAAAAAGAAATTATAAACTAATAATTACCTTCCATTTCGGCTTTAAAATATAATCAGTCCTTATTCAGAACTTGTGTACCAGCTGCAATGGTTTTGATTTTTAAGGGGTTCATTGTAATCTCTGAAGCGAGTATTAAGATGTTTTCCAATTTTCGACACGGCTGCATGCGTGTTCACACAAAATAAGCCAATTTCGACTTAACAGTTCTTAAATTTTATTAATATGGTGTTTGTCAAATCATATGAAACGTAAATGATCAGTAGATATTCCAGTTTATTTATATATATACATATTTCTTTTTTTTTCCTCAGTGCTCCATTCGGAATGTTTGGTGCATAGGCGTCACTAAAGTTGTTGCGAAGATCTCATTGGCTTAATGTTAGGTCGCATTTACTTCCAAGAGAAGAAATGATAAGGAAATAAATTTTTCTTACACTGTTGCTGTAGTTTTTAGAACATACACAATATTAAATGTGTACTGTAGATAAACCCTGATGTAACCAAAACATCCAACTAAATAGAATACAGAATCGAGAGATAACGTCCCTCTGACGCTCTTCGTGCTATTCTGCTATGCAACTGCAATAGTGAAACATAAATACGGTGCAAAATCCTTTTGCCGTGTTTTTAAGTTAAGTTGCGTTTCAAATTGTTTTTGGAAGTGGGATTTGTGGTAAATAAACGTAAGGAATTGTTTTGCTGTAGAGACCGTACTGAGTTTCTTGAGAGCAACAAGCGGCCACTGCAGGTGCTCTCATGATGCATGGCGCCTGTTTAACTACAAAAACTCTACCTCTCGCGCTGCCCGGGTAATTACTTTAATTAAATAGTTGATTGATGAAGCTTTGCAAATTAATTTCGGGTGGCTGCAGGCAGTGTCTTGAATAATGGCGCCGATACCACGGTCGGCAGCGAAAGCTCTGCTCCTGGAGTGCTTCCAGAAGGCAGTTTCAGGCGGACGATTCCTTAAACATTCTATCAGCTACCATATAACCTTCGGATTTTAATGGTTCGATGTCGTAATGTGTTCGTCTTTACGAACCTTCTGTTCCTGATTTATCAGTTTTCAATACTTGACTTCATGTTGAATTACTTCGTTCCCACAAAAGAAGAATCTGAGTCTGCAACAACTCGCAAGGTCACGTTTTAATGAATCTTCACATTTATAATTTTTGGGTAGCGTTTCTCTGTTGAGGCAAAGTATTTATATTTTTACCTATCTTCAAGTCTGCATATTTCTTTATGTCTATAAATAACATATAAAGGAAATATAAATAAAAAGAAAGAAACTATGGCCCACACGAAAGACACATGAAAGGTATTAACCGGTTACAGTGTATGGCCGATATGGGTTTTTCAGAATTTTTAATTATTTTCTTTCATCTTAGCATTTTTGTTAAATATTAACTCAGCTTTTAAGTCTATAAAACTTTTGTAACGTGTTTGTCTCTAAAGTAGTACGTTTCACTCAAAATTCAATAGACAAATATTTCATCTCAAGATTCATCGTATTTAGTTTAAACTTCAAAACAGGCTATAGTATTTGTAGTAAACACTACATTTTTTAAAATATGAATATCCGCCAATCTTCCGATGTCGTTTAAACCGTGAGTAAGGTGCGAGCGTGTGTCTTTATTTCCCACAGGATTGTGTTGTCTGTGATCAATAACGGCTGTCAATTTTTTTTTTTTTTTTTTTTTACTACTTTGCATCAGATCCAGTAATAACATGCCGAAGTAAAACTTTTTGTGCTTATTTGAGTCATCATATCTAACAGCTGGTTCTTCATACACTTCATATAGTTTTATTTCAAATCATTTATTAAATTAAATAAATTTACAATGTAAATTAATTGTAGAACAGGACAGTAAAGATGGACCCTGAATCCAGTTCAGCTGCCTCTGCACAACTGACCAGGCCATAACAATCCCACAAAAACAGTATATGGAAATTTACGAGTTTCAGACTTTTCTTATAATATGTGGGTAAAATGTTATCTGTGTACCAAATTTCAGCTTTCTATGGTTACGAGAAGTGCCTTAGAATTTTAATGATTATCAGCCAGTCAGTCAGTCAGTGAGTGAGTGAGTGACAAAATCTCTGATGTTTGCATCCGAATAACATAGGAACTAAGAACAGTAACAAAATAAAATTTAGTACGTTTTCTAAGATTTCTTATATCTATGCATAACAGAAATATTATACATGTAGCATAAATACGATCGAAGGAATTGAGGTTCAAAAATGGCCCAAATCGCTTTGAGAAAAGAGTAGGCAGTGCCGCCGTTGACTCTACTTGTCGGGTGCACTGCCATGCACCCAAATAATACGATAATTTGTAAATATATGGTAACTGTTACGTAACGTAGAGATATAAACAAAGTAATACGAATATTTGAAAAAACATCCCATATGATTTGATTACGTATGAAAAATTATAATAGTAAGAGACCGAGCTTAATAGCTAAGTGGTAATATTCGATTCTGACATTCGTAAATACAGGGCTAGTGAAAATGTTTGCAGCGATTTCACGATTTTTCTTTTGGCTGTTCTTTTGTTGATGGGATTTGCCGGCTCTCCAAAGTTCGGCATAAATCCCCCGGATGCTAACACCATTCGGCGTTGGCATCAACAATTTAAAGCCACGGGATGCCTTTGTAAAGCTAAAACAACGGGTCGCCCTCCTTTGTCTGAAGAAACCGTTGAACGTGTGCGCGCCAGTTACGTTCGATGCCGAAAGAAGTCTACTCCTCAAGCGAGCAGGGAATTAGGTATTACGCAGAAGACCGTTTGGAGAATCCTACAGAAGCAACTGTGCATGAACCCTTGCATGTTACAGTTGCTACAAGCACTGTCATACAACGATGAAGTGCTTCGTTTTCAATTCTGTACCCAATGTCTATAACAAGACGAGACATTCGCACAAAAACTTGTATTTAGTGATGAGTCCATTTTTCATGTGAGTGAAAAAGTGAACAGGCACAATGTGCACATTTGGGGGACCGAAAACCCCCATTGTTATGTGCAGCACGTTCGTGACTCTTCCAAAGTGAACGTGTTTTGCGCGATCTCACGAGATAAATTTTACACGCCTTTTTTCTTTAATGAGTTGACGATCACAGGGAAAATCTATCTGCAAATGTTGCAGAATTGGCTCATGGCACTTCTGGAAGCTGACAGTGAAGATTTCATTTTCCAGCTGGACGGTGCTCCACCCCATTTTTTTCCAGTTGTCCTTAATTTCCTAAACACAAGGATTCCAAACAGATGGACTGGTCTTGCTGGGGATGCTGATAGTCAGCTTATGTCATGGCCTCCTCGTTCCGCTGACCTAACCCCCTGCGACTTCTTTGTTTGGGGTTTGGTAAAAGACACAGTGTTCGTGCCACCAGTACCAGTTGATCTGCCAGACCTGCGGGTTCGCATCACCAATGCATTTGCTCTCATTGACAGAGACATGCTGCATCGGGTACGGGAAGAACTCGATTGTAGACTTGATGTTTGCAGAGTCACTAAAGGTGCACATATTGAACATCTGTAAACATTTTAAAAAAAAAAAAAAAAAAACTTTCACCGTTTGTTTATATATCTGTGTAAACTCTTAAGTATATGTCATATAATAAATCTGTAGTCATTTTCTGAAATCACTGCAATCATTTTGACTAGCCCTGTACGTTGGATCGATTCCAAGTACAATCATACATATAACGACTTTCCGAAGTCACCCAAGTCGATGCCGAGATAGTTTGTACACAAACAACACTTGTCGGTGTCATTCCATTTTGTTGTTCACAACTGGTTTCTGGTTCTAAGGCATACTTGTCTGCTAGATTTTAAGCTTCAATTTTTTAAAATTTCTGACAGAAATTTCTACGATAGTAGGATAGTCCAGCATCCCAGTCTCATGCTTATTAATTCACATAATCTGATTCATATTGCTCAACTTTTGCATATTCCTTCAAATTTTGTATTAGATAATT